>CAJNIZ010045391.1:0-20557 GCA_905231905.1 Symbiodinium pilosum
AGGAATTGTCGGGGAGCGGTTCTAGCAAGAAATTGCAGCTGACAAAATTTCATATATTGTTACAAGAGATAGACAGTTCCATATTTGTTCTGCAATTCCTCCATCGCGCGAAAGGATAATTCGAATTATTCCTTCCTAATATCATAGAATTCATTCATGAATATCTGAGCCCTTGGCGCCGGTATTTTCAGCATCTAGATATCGTTACCCGTCCTAATCTGAATCTCAAAACCCTGGAATCCGGATATATCCCCTCTGAGCTGATCGCCTGACAACAGAGAAACCGTGCACTGAGAAAGATCGTACTTCAAGTCAATTTTTTCTATAATCTAATTTCTTCTCGAAAATTCCGGTTAATATCTTGAACCCTCCCTCCCCAGAAGCCATCGTCCGTATATTCCGGCTGGAATAGAAGAATTATTCTAATTGCTGTGGCAGCTTCCTCTATATGTCGCCTTGCGGAGCAGATAAAATAAAACCATCATCATTGGATATTCCTATTATCCTCTTGAATCGTAAGCCAAATAGGAAGTCGACCCATAACACTACGCAACAAAGCGAGAAGAGGCAGGGGGCATATTGTTGATATGCTTCCAAAAAGACCGACGGAAGAACCGTATTGAAGGTATTATTGATATCCTTTTACAAAAGAATCATTTCTTCCCTTCCTTATAGCTCTTATTTAGCAAATATATAGAGAAAGAGACGAAATCTAATTCCAATCGTCGAATAAAATTAATCAAGATCGTATATTGTCAGCTTCCCAGATCATATTTAAGCTCGCCCGCACGCCGAACGCCCATGGACCCAACATCCCACAGAGGCAAAAAAAGCGAGGCCGACAATACGTGAGAAATAGCTCATCATTTCACGTATTACGTCGTTAATCTATCGTGACCGTATCATGAAAAATTGAATTCTTATGATTCCCTCGAATATCATTATCCAGAAGGTTTATAAAATATTCAAGAAGATCCTTTTGTATATATTGAATGGGATCTCTCTTCTCTGATTCCTAGAATCATAAATTCGGAAATCCAAGAATATGGGGTGATTATAAATCCAAATAGGATAATGAACCCTTATAAACGGACTCCGAATTTTTGAAGATCCCTGCAATTGGTAGTCTGGTTGAGCCCCTTTTCTGGGTTTCTGGGTTTGCCAGCAAGCATCCAAATAGGGAGTCATGGACATAAACCCTTCTCTGTCCAGTTCTGCTGCTCGAGATCGTAAAATATCCACGTCCTCCTGGGTGAGTTCTCGAAAAAGTTGCCCTTCTCGGCCTCGTGTTTGGCGTTGCCTCCGCTTCTCGATATCCGGCAGAGCTAGGCAGCTCGCATTGCTGTCCACAGGCAGCACCGCTTTCAGGATCTCCATCGGCTTCCTGGGGCAGGGAACCGAGATGGAGCCGGCTTTACAGCGGCCAAGTGGCCTGATTGCAGATGTCCGCAACTTTCCCAAGCCTTGGTACAGAGTCCCCTCATGGGGATACCAGCATCCAGAAATGCCGTGGCCGGCAACACAATATTTCTGGGCATAGGCAACGGAACCTTCGGTGATGTATGTTGCGATGTCGAGAGAAACTTTGGGATTCTTCCTTGTGCACATGAGCAGGTCTGTTCGGGACAGCCCATGTGCCAGAGAACCTGAGGAACGCTGTGTTGCGCTGGTCGAATACCACTCCACGCAATTGTGCCAACCCCGTTGCACAAGCATCTGCTGAACGGAGCTGTGAAAGTTCGGCCAGTCACGATGAGATGCCAATCCGACCATCACATCAACGTCATGATCCACTACGTCCACCTGGCAATTTCCCTAACTAAGGCACCCCTAACATAGACCACAAAATAGTAAAATCCTTCATACAGAGAACTCAAAATAGGAGACCCCCCAACAAATTTTTGTTTTGAGAAAGCCCCACCCTGCCGTTTGACAGCAACCCGCTGCGCTTCCCATGACGCAGCAGGGCAATCAGTGTCCCACGGGAAGGCCACCACTCGAGACCCAGTGACCCAAACACGGCCGAGGCATCCGCTAATGCAGCCGAATGCTGCTCGTCAGTGATTTCTTCTTTGCCCCAACCTTCAGCCCACTCCACCACTTCTTTCACACGCATGTTCAGTAGCCCCATGATGGTTTGGTACATGTGCATGGCCTGTTCCACTGGCCATTGTCTGGCCTCCTCCCATGGACAAGTCTGCAAAGCTTCTGCCAGAATGTGTTCTTGCTTGCCCATGTTGTGAAAAGTCGTAAGGAAAGCGTCTTGCGTCAAGCCGTTCTCAAGACTGTGCGCATATGCGGCATGCCGCCACGCGCAAGCGACAACCAGCGCACAAGGGCAGCCATGTGGCAGCAACTCACGCCGCCAATGAAATGCGACCTCTGTCAGGCTATCAAAAGAATCTCGACTTTCAGCGTCCACAATCTGCTTGGCAAGGAGTTTCCTGGAAAGTGTTAGGAGCCCAGTCAAATTCAAAGTAGTGCGTCTTGCAACGGACATGCATCCAGTGGAAAGCAATGCCTGCACATGATTCGCCCATAGCCAGAATGAGAAGCAGCTGTGCAGAACCAACATCTGGCAGAACACCAGTGAAGCCTAGTAAGGTGAGGGGTAATACAGGCTTGAGGGCCAAGGGATTGGGGCCAATCTATGGTTTTCCTGGCCGCTCAACTTACGGAATGCACAACAAGGACCACACTCCTAGCCGAAGTCCAAACACGCCAAACACAGAGAAAGGTAAACGCCCGTGTCTGCGCAGCTTTTCGCAGGAAAAAAGACAATCGGCAACAGCAGCCTACATGACGTTCATTAGGCTGGTACTGAACATCCTGCAGGGCATGACCACGATTACCCTAAACTTTGATAATTGTGGTCATGCGTAGCATAATGGTTGGGGTTACCTAAATCCCTAAACCCTAAACCCAAATCCTCGAACTCTAACTGATAATGATTCCAACTCAGCAGCAGACAGAAACATGCTGTTGGGATGGCTGCGGATGAACGTCCAACGGTTTAGGGGTTTAGGGCTGCAGGATTTAAGAGGAATCCTTCTACCATTACAAAGGGATCTCGTTGTAACCCCAGCTCAGCAAGGACCCTATGCCCAGCATAGCATTGTTTCAATATGAGGTCCTAATTCGAGGGTGGGGGCTACCAAAATCCCCGAACAGCCGCTCTGATAAGACTAACACCTCTGCACTCAAGAGCAAACTCAGCGCAACACTTTTTTTGAATGTGTACCAGGTGCAATCGTCTGACGGAGGGCAACCCTAGACCCATCCCTAAACAATAAACCCCCTAAACCCCAAACCCCAGTTTTGGCTAACGGCCTTCGGCTGCAGGCTGTTTAGAACATTAACCTCCGAACTCCGACTCCCTCCTTAACCCCTCCAAGGTCCAAACCACAAACCTCTGAACTCCTATCCGCTTATCCGCTACTGCAGGTTGAGAGCCTGGCCCTAAACCCATATTAGGGGTACCCTTTAAAGGGGATATATAGGGTTATTTAGGGGTATATAGGGGTATATATAGTTTCCCAAAATTCGGGGTACCCTTGTAAGGGCCCCTATAATCAGGACTATACAGTAGCATTTTGGGGTCTATATTGGGGTCCCCTTATTTTGGGAAACTACCAAATTAAGGTAGCTTAGTTTGAGCGCCTCAACTTGGTATCCCAAAGACCAGTCGAGTCAGACTTTTTCCCTCGTGCTTGCGCGGACCTCGACGTCGGTTGTCATTTCATGCCATGCCGAAGTCCTTTCATCTCTACGAGCGCATCCCCAGGGAGTTCAATACCCGGTAACAAGAGCTATGCCTGAGACAGGGGAACAACCTGTAGATGTAGATGTACATGCATATACCTATATATATATATACATATGCGCACGCGCACACCCATGAACTTCGTTTTCGGCCAAGCGGGCAAGGGCGAGACAGAGATAGAGAGAGAGAGAGAGAGAGAGAGCGAGCGAGCGAGCGAGCGAGCGAGCGAGTGCGGGGTAGTATGATTGATGTAAGCCTCGTTTGTGTGCGCAAGGGTAATTTTTGGGCTCTAACTTTAGGCCTCCGAAGAGCATGGATGTATTTCAATCTTGTAACATGAAGCTCTGGAAACCCTAAACCTTAAACCGGAACTTCAACGTACGGTTCAGAGCCCAGCTTGGCTGCATGGTAAACTGTAAGCGACGACCGCAGATAACCGCTGAATGGGCTTCGGCCGCTGCAAGAATATATATATATATATACGTATATACACGTAGGCTCAAGGTTTGAGAGTTCAGGGTACAGGGTATGTCTTTGCGCATAAACGAGTTTTCCCCACATTCTTGGAAAGACACATATACACGTAGACCAAGAACATCAACAGCAACCAGGCATTGTCTAACCTATGCCCTATAAATTCCTATAGCTGCCTAGAACGCCAATTACCAAAGCTTTATGGGTTTCCCTACTAAACTGTAAGTAATTGGGCTTACAAGTGTTGCTTGGGCCCAGGTCGCCAAAACACCCAGCCCGTTGCCTCAAGCCCTAAACCCCAAACCCTAACCCCAACATCCAAAACCCTAGGCGTCCGTCCTCTGTAGCAATAGACTCGAGAATGATCTCCTCCAGCACTTTGCCTTGTATGTTCCTTTACGCTGAGGTCAGATGGGAATTTCTCAAAAGGTCTGTGTCCTCCATAATATTCTCGAAAACAAGGGAAGGCTCCTGTGGGACCAGCAGGCAGGGGGAGCATACTTTTGAGAACGCCCTTCGCGCGTCTCTCCTTTCGGTGTACTGCAAGCCTTGAATCGTCATAGGCGGCAGGTGCTGGTGATAATTGCGTATTCTGAATTGGGTTGTATTTGAAGGCACCAAAACTTATCTGAGGAACGGGTTTGCGTATGCAGTAATAAGGGAAATTAAAATGATCCCCGGAGTCCTCCGCCTACCTCTGTCTAGCTGCCAGTTGCACTCCTGGTAGGAACCATCAATACGAAGCATAAAATCCCAAACGCTGAAGCGCCGCATTCCCTTTACCTCACATGCAACCTGCAAAGGCGCCCTATAAACACGACTGTCATTCCGAAAGGAGCCTCTGCGCAAATTTCAGGTTAGCTTGGGGGACGATAATTCGGACTTGAGGAGGTGATTCGATGTTGAAATCTCGGAGCGATCAAACCTGGCCCGACTGTAGACCTTCCAGGATCTTTGGGGTTAGGGTGCCATTATGGTCTCCTCTTCGGGTGCCTGGAGTAGGGAAACAGGGTTGGAATCTTTGCGGGGAGTATCTATGATCTGGTTCGTCATGAATACTAGGATACTGTGAGAACGCCTGAGGGAAGAACACCTCCAAAAACTGAAGCTGAATCGGGCCATTGGCGCAACTTGCCTTCAAAAGCCGTGCCCTGTGCTTAGAAGTAAAGCCCTATGAGCGCCGCCTTGTAGGTCATCTATAGGAAATGGTAGTTTACCAAACTAGGGGGACCCAATATAGACTCCAAAATACTATACTCCGCATTATAGGGACCCCCAAAATCCTGTACTGCATCAAACAGGCAAGGCACGATCTTTCAGACAGTTTTCAGGGACGTCGAGCATGGAGTAGCCTGAGCGTTGCTTGCCTTTATGTAGGGCTTCAGGTTTTAGGGTTTGTTGTGTTTAGGGCTTTGGGGGGGCTTTTCCCTAAGCCTAAATCCAACCAGGCCACCTCCTGCCCCAATCCTAATCCCCAATACCTCAACCTTTCAACACTTCAGGAGCTATAGTCTAAACTCTTTTAAGGGGGTTATATAGGGGGCTATATAGGGTACTATTATAAGGTTTATTAAGGGGATACTAGGATTTCAGACTATAGTTCACACAAATCTTCAATTCCAAGCCCTCAACCTAACACACCTTAGCTGAGGAGCCTTTTGGTAAAGCTGCTGGGCTTCAAGGCAGATTCTTTGAAGCTTGTTGCGGCCCTTCGACCAATGAACAATGGTTTTTCTTTGCAGAGGGTGGGTTTAGGGCCCAGGCTGTCCACCAGGCTGGGGCTTCCGCGGCCACCCTCATTACGTACTCCAAGGGCGAAGTCAGAAGAAGTCTGGCGGGTCTGCCAGATGCGCAATCGGGATTGCCTCCTGTGTTTCTTAATACTTTTCGGGTTTAGGGTTTAGGGCGGGATACATTACTCCCAGTAATTTTGGACAAATGAAATGCCCTTTGGCACCAGGCAAGGGAAAGCCGCTTCTCGAAGTCCAGTAATGACCACCTTCCTATATTACTTACTGGTGGTGAGTAGGGAATAAGCGAATATTATCCATATATGTTCCTTACATAATATATTCTCCTATTCCCGACCATCCCCTAGTAAGTAAATGGCCAGACCTACTTTGCTTATGATGTTTGCTGCGAGAGGGCTGCTGCGTGTTCAGGCCCAAACCCTAAACATCTAGTATCAACAGATTACTTGAGCACTAGTCCGAGGTGCATTCAGAAGCCCAGGAATCTCAACTTACGCCCCATAATCCCCTTCTTAAAGGGGGTATATGGGGGTTATTATTAGGGTTTAGGGTTTAGGCCCCCCACCCCCCTAATACCAAATACTCCCATTCTGTAGTTATGTAGGTATATTGTAATATATATTTAGGGACTATTTAATATTAGAGGGGGTTGGGAAGTTTACTGTTCGGGGGAGGGGATTATACCTTCAGCACGATTCCATGATCCCGCAAACCCAGATGATGGAACCCCAGCCCCACCCTGTGCAGCCTCCCTCCTGCCTTCAACACGAAATGCTTTCGCCGTTCCACTATGAGCTATTAGACCCTAAAATTCCCTATTAGGACCCTATTAAGGGTAGATTAAGGTACCCTTAAGGTCTAATAGCCCATAGTGGTTGGCTGCTTGAACGCAGATGGCACCTAGACTTTCACTCTTCGCAGACGGTAACAAGAGACCTCGTCTGCCTAGATGCCCGCTCGAAGCTTACCAGCTCTTAGAAACGAATGGGGGGATGGATCCCTGTAGCCCCCACTAATATACCAGCTTCGATTTTTTGTTCAATCCTTCATTCCCTACTAACAGCCAGCAAGCAAAAGGAGCCTAAGCCTGACACCCAAATCCCTAGACCTCCAATTTTACGAGCCACGAAACCTAGGCCAAACGACCGTACAAACGCAAGCCTCCCAACAAGAACTGGACGACTTTCCCAGTACGGGACCTTGAGTACAGGTTCAAGAAAAGTTATGTTGAAGACAGGTCTTTACATCATGCGGCTTTGGCCTCACTTAGGGTATTAGTTTTAGGGTTTATGGCTTAGGGCTTAGGAGGCGCTTAGAGTTTAGGGATTGAGGTTAGCCTTGTGTTAGTCTCTTTGAACGGCATCCGCGTAGCAAGTGTGAGCGGCCAGGGGGGCGCACTTCTGGTCTTTCTCCTGCGGAAAACTGGGATGCTGCTAAGGGAACTTAATCTAAGCTACTCTATTGGGGAAGCCCTATGATTTACTCTATATATATATATACACCTGTACATACATGATGGACACATGATGGAAACCCAATCTAAGTTACTTAGCAGCAAACCAGAAAAGTTTTGGATTTAGGCAAGTCGGGTGCTGCCAACTGCAAGGCGAGCACATGCTTGGAGGGAGTGGGATAACAATAACAATAGCTGGGTTGTTGTATGGCTTAGTTATGAGGGTTTTAGGTATACCTACTTAAGGCCCCTGACCCTCCAAGTGGGCCCAAAGAGGCAGGCAAATTGTGAACCTAGACACGGCGGAGGCCTACAGTGGATTGTGGATCCTATCTTTACTGTGCTACGTGCAAAAGCAGGGGAATACCCTAAACCCTAACTTACACCCACAGAGACATTCTTGGGATCAGGGTGTGGGAATGTTGGTGTAGGTACTCCAAAAATGGAGGTCGCGCTGATACATTGACAGAAAATGTATCGGGTCCGTGTCCAGAGTTTTGACCGATTTTTGAACGGGTTTTGACTGGCCTTCTTCTTTTGCTCTTGCCTTGGGAACTTCACTCAAAAAATGACTTTTTTGTGCTTCTCAACGCCGCTTCGCAACCTTTTTTGGAAGCTTTGCATGGCTTTGACTACTGGCCTCAAATGGCAACATTTTGGCGCAGATTTTGGCTCCAAAGCCCGAAATGGCAACAAAAAGCCTTAAATTGCTCAAGTTTGCTTTAAAAGGCACAAGTTGGTTCTATCAGTAAAAAACAAGCAAGGCGGCCCCAAACAATTCAAAACGGCTTCAGAAGCTTCAAATTGGCTACAAAACTTCAAGAAGCCTGAACTAATTCCAAAAGACCCCGAAGTGGCTTCAACAGGCCAAGGTGGCCTAGAAGGCGGAGAGGTTTCGAAAGGCAGCACATTCATTCCAACAGGCTCAAAGCAGTTTTCGGGTTTTGACAAGCGCATCGCACAGCAGTGCAGGCACGGTTTAGGGTTTAGGGTGTAGGAAAAAAGAGAATTGGAATTGGCTCCAAGAGGTCGAAAATGATTTCAAAATCTTTAAGTTCACTCCAAGAGGCTCAACTGGCTCCAACAAAGCCCCAGAAGGCGCCGAGAAGCGCAAATTGATCAAAAAGGACCAAATCCGCTCCAACAGGCCTGAAGGGGAATGGGTTCCGAAAGGCCTCAAACGCGCTTCTACTTCCAAAAAGCCTAATCGCGCAGGTTGGGCTCTCTTCTACTGAGAATTTATTTCTAGGCGGTCCTTTTCCCAAGTCGCGTGCATGGATGACATTTCTATGTATATGGGCTTGAGGGTTTAGGCTTTAGGGTTTAGAGGTTTAGGGTTAAAGGGCGCCCGTCAAGCAAATGTGCATGTTGCCAGCAGGAATGCCATCTCTCAGATACATACATGTATATATAGTCAGGCATGCCGACTTAGCCCTAATTATGAGGTGACTGGAAGGGCAACTCTGTCTCTCTCTCTACATACACATATATAAATATATATGTCATAGTTTAGGCATTAGCCGCCCCACTTGTTCGTAACCCCCCAGTTCTGAGAAGCTCTGAAGCACAAGGCATGCCCTCTGTACTGCATAGAACCACTAAGCCCCACTTGCAACTACTTGGGAGCCGAATCCGGAGGACGTAGCCAATATAGTTCTAACCCCCTATAAGCCCCAGAATGACACAGCTATCTTTTCTCAAGGCCTACTTGCTAAGTCCCTACACCCTAAGCCGCGCCCTCATCCTGATGACAACGCAGTTTCCATCCTCCAATTACGAAGTGATTCCACCTGACACTGAGCCCCAAAAAACCTTGGAGTTTCCATTTCTCCCCTCCCTCCATACTCCAATCAAGTACCCATGGACTTTCAAAACCCTTTGACAAATATTAGTATATAGGGTCCCTTATTAGAGCTATTAGGGAAATTATTAAATATCCCAGGGGCCTAAACCGCTTTCAAGCTGTAAATAACTTCAGTTGGCAGCCGCCTGGGCGATCTTCCTCACTTCAGGGTCAGCACTGTGCCACCCTCTCACGGGATCCTGGCTTGCGGAAAACAAATATTGAGAGCTTTTAGGTTGTAGGGCCCAGATTCTGAGGTTTAAGGTGAGAATTTTGGGAGTTTATCGGTTCGGAGATTAGGTTTAAGAGCATTATGGTAGAAATTTGGAGGTTTACTGTTTACGGTCTACCTGGAGATCCTGGTTAGCCATATCGAAGGTGATATCAAGCATACTTCTGCTCGGAGAGCTGTGGGAACTTAGAAAGTCTACTTAAAGCTCACATAAACATAAAAGCGATGCAATAGTGCCCGCTATCCCCGTATTTCCCCCCGCCCTCAGAGTAGAGGTTTGAGTTCTTTGCTGATACCCAAACTAGGTTAGCTTACTAAATCCCATGAGCCACCAAATAGATTTGGAAACCCTCAGCCCAACCCCAAACCCTAAACCCCCATCCGAAACCCTACCATCTGAACCCCAAAGCGAAATCGAACGGTGGAACAAGGCATTTTCAGCAGAGTTCGGGAAATCCATGGAGCTCTTCGAAGCATATTGCACATAAAAAGTTGTCAAAAATCCTGGTTCCTGTTTCCCAGTAGTATACGGCCCCTTCTACGGTAGATGACCACCCTATACATGCTATAAACCAGGAATTACCGATTGCTATGGGGTCTTGAGGTCCTTACAAGATTTATCCACAGATTTTGGGTACCCCGGAAATTCATGTGAGCTATAGTCTAAACTCCTAGTATTCCCCTTAATAAGCCCTATAGTAGTCCCCTATATAATCCCTATAACCCCCCTTTAAGGAGTTTAGACTCTAGCTCATGTAGTGACCAGTTATTCAAGGTTTCGGGTTTAGGCCCGTAGGGCCGCAGATGAAAAAAGAACATGAAAGATGAAATGGAATCTGGGTTGACATACTAAGGGCTTAGGGTTTAGGAGTTTAAAGTGGAGGGTTAAGGGGTGATTAATGTAGGGACCTAAATATCCAGAATGACATAAAGGTTGGAATAGGGATGATTAATGCAGGGACCTTAATAATCTGAATTGGATTCGGGTGGATATTCTACACTGGGGTTCTAACAGGACGAAGGATATGATGAATTTCCTCTAACAAAGAATGAACCGCCCTTTAACCCAAGAGCACGAATGCTGCATACGATGCCAAAATGCAGCAACGAGAACAGATTTGCACCAAGTCGGGTGAGGAGTCTACTTCCCTCCTCCAATACGCTTCCACGCATCGGTGTTCTACACTCCCCACAAATTCTGGGGAGAGGAAAAGGCGCCCATAATTTGCAAGTTCTTGAACTCAACCTTTACGAGCTAGCAATCGTCTGGTTGTATCTGCAAACCTAGACCCCTAAACCCCCTAAGCCTTAAACCTCAAATGCAGCAAGAGTCCTTGTAGGATCCAGTAAAGAAGCGCACTAACTGGTTGAGCGGCTGCTGCATAGGAGGCAGACCTTTCAACTGCGATATGTGGCTTTCTCAGGGGCCCCAATAGTTTGCAGGGAGTATCAGGGGAGGTGGGGGGTCCCTAGTAGGGATTCTACAGCGCTTATCTTGACAGATTCCCATACTGTTGAAGCAAAAGCTTTCTGCAAAGGAAGATGCTCGAAATCGTAGACAATCCACCTTTAGGTTCCGGCCTGCGATACGACCAGTGAAGAATCAAATGGCAAAGAAAAAGACAATGCAATGGAAATTGGGGATATAGGGGCGTGAAAGATTGTATGTAGGAGTAAGGCTAATTCAGCAATGGGCAGACTGGCTTGCGCGGAACTCAGCGTCGCCCTGGATGCTAGAATCCTGTAACAACAAAGCGCGCTGCCAAAACCCTAAGCCCTAATCCTGAAGAGCCGGTAGAATGAATCTTGGGACCGCCGTGGGCCCCCAATACGCGCCCGCCGAGACAGATCAGCCCAAATAAGCGCTCATAAGCCTCAGTACGGGATTAGAATCGCACCACCCCCCCCCCCCAAAGGTAATCCCCAGATTAGAACCCCATTAAGCCATATTAATAGCCCTATATAGTCCTCACTAGCTCCTGAAATCCTATGGAATTACAGTACCTACTTTTGTAACCCCTTACTTGCTTAAGCCCAAAGCATCTCCAACAATCCCAACTAACAAGTCCGGAATTTGTGGGGTTCCGTAATGGCCCCATGCGAAACCCTAAACTCTTAAATCCGAAGCCACAGTTAGAGATTCACCGCTTACTGCCTTGGCTTTCAACCCAGAAGAATGCCCATATCAGCGCTCTTCCTACATCAAGGAAGCTACTACAAAGACCCATATCCCGTTTAGGGTTCACGTAGGGTTTGGTGGGCGCCAGAACGTTTTATGGGGCTCCCCTCGGTTCTTCTATCTTGCTACGGTTGATGGGGAAAATCTCTCGCCACCTTACGCTGAAGCTGTACGAATTACAAGAGTTTAGGGGTCCCAAGGAATGAAACTGTGGACAACCACATGGAAATGTCAATGCATCAGTGCTAGTTTGGGGGTCTATGAACAACCAATAGGAAGAATAGCATTCCGTGCCTACGCCTTGAGCTTGGAGATCGGCAAGGACCGCAAAGAACAGCTGCTTTTCCATCTCGGAGAAGTTTTCGAATCTAGCTGCCTTCCAGGAAAGAATCAGGTACTGGCTTCAAAGAGAAATCACAGATTTCATGGAAGGAAGCGCAATAGTCGGTTATTGCAACGGTAGTAGCAGTGGTAGTTGGTGCTTATACTAGTAGCAGCAGAAGCAACGCAGTTTAGTAGTGATACAGGTAGCGTCGCCCTGAGTAGATTTGCTCTAAACCCTGGGGATATTCTCAAAGTTTATTCGTGCGGGTGCGGGAGGGCAGACTTAGGATCTGGGTTTGAATTCATTGCTCCGGGTGGAGGCTTACTAGGGGGCTAAAGGTGTGGGCTTGGAGAGGTTGAAGGCTCAGGGCTCTGGGGACCCAAGTGTAAGCTTGCATGCCCAAAAATCTTTGGCAGCTCTGACTTCTGAGCTGAATCCACCAAGCACGGGATGACGAAATGCATCTTGCAAACTTTGAAGAAGCGTTGATACCCAAGGCCAGGCATGGCTCGCGGCCCATGGAGGTTTAGGGTTTAGGGTTTAGGGCACAATCCTGCATCACCTAAGGTATGTGAACCCTGGGAATTCTGCCTGTGCAGCATAGGAAGTATACCTATAACACCTGCGAACCATATAAGTTTAGGGTTTAGGGCTTCACTCAAGTTATCCCAGCTCTTAAGCTACTCATTAAGTCCACATGACCCTCAAAGTACACTAATCTTAATGTGCGGGGCGCTGCGAGTCTCCGGATGTATGGCTGACCGCAAGGCTTTTATCTTGGGTTTTGCCCCCACCCAGTAACAGTCTATATTAGGGGTCTCGTTTATGGCTATATATAACCATAAAATATTTATTCTCCAACTGGTACTGAGTGGGGGCAGTATCCAACTTTTATCCAACACCTTAAGTCTTCCCCCCTATAGTACCCGTTGCTACAATCGGGTATACTGTTGGTAGAAAACCCTACATGACCTTGATATACTATGATACCACAATTCCCTTGGTTCATGGTACTTTGTGTCATGGGGTTTGTGTATCCGCAATAGGTATAATGGCAACCAAAACAAGTTCAAGGACAGTTCCTGTGGGGGAGATTGACCCTACCCACAACTTTTTTGGGGGTACCTCCGGCTCATGGCACGCATCAGTTTAAGGTTAGGGTTTAGCCATACAAGTTCTTGCGCAACACGGCTTCGATATCTTGACCTCACAAACCTGAACGAAGAACTGCCCAATAAACAAGAAAAGTGGAAAGACTTTACTGAGTTCCGCGGTAGAGTTACGCGGGCACCTGCTATTTCCTGAAGGTCCTTTCGCACATGGTCTCCCGTCCTAAGACGGGATTCATGCATACTCCGCTTTTGGGGCCATTGCCATATAACTTGGGGTGAGGTCGAGGTATTCCAATCTTTCTACAAATGAGCATAGGGGTCCCCTATGCATCCTCCAGCTACTGGATGCCCCTCAACAGGCACCCCCAACTTCTGCAAACCCCACATAGCTTAGGTGGACCCCCCCACCCAATAATAGTGACTATAAGGGATAATAAGGAGTATATAAGGGTCCGAGTATATTCCTATTTTACCACTATTGCAGGATGGGGGGGCTCCGAACACATAGCCCTCAACCCTAAACCTTAAGCTGTAGGCTTCTGGCGTCCAGCCTCCAAAAAGGCTCGCAAGTTGATCGTGGGATTCCCTTCCACGAGCCTCTTCCTGTGCTCTTTCATGAGAGTTGAAGGATTTACCTAAACCCCAAAAGTATGTAAAATAATGGCCCTAAACCCATAATAACAGCCATCAGGGCCATTATTTTACATACTTTTGGGGTGAAGGTAGGGTTGAGGGTTTATCATTAAACCTCCGCCCGGGCTGTATGCGGTTGCTCGCACCTGCTTCCCCCCTCCCCACTCCACCCCGCGGTTTAGGGTTAAGGGTTGGAGGTTTTAAAATTGGGTGGTTGTCAAATTTGTGGTCCCTTTTTTGGATCCCTATTATGATATAGCACCTAATATTTAGGGCACCCAAGAAGGGATCATAATTTTGACAACCACCCAATTATATTCCCATCGCTACGTTAAATGGAGCGCATGTGGAACTTGACTTGAGTTACCGTTCCCAAATGCAGAAAGTCGCACATGTTATATGAGGGCCCGCATTATCATGGGAGCCCCGCTACATATATATATATATATACATATACAGTGACCCATATTACAAACAAAATTAGAGCAACCCCTATGTGCTGTCAGGAAGTTGGGGAGGGAGGCATTACTGGCATTATTCGCAGAGGGGATTTGATGCCCAGGCTTGCGGGGCAAGCCGGGGATGAGACAGTTTAGATTTTTTTTGTGGTTTAGGGTTTAGGGTTTGATGTCCAACCAAAAGCGGCATGTCAACAAAACTTGCGCTCTTCCAACCTCCGGTCGCCGGCCCTTCTTGGATGTCTAGCATAGTCATAACCCTCATAAAAACATGCAGCCATGTACTTCTAGCCCCAACATGACTCCGGGCATAATTACTTAGGACCTTTTAACCAAGCCGGCGATACTGCCACTCACGGTGGGCTACAACTGACCCGGATCAGGAAGTACTTACATGCTGCGCTGGAGAAATGCACAGAAATGCAGGTGCTGATGGTTTGTTTCTGCATGTGTCCCAGATTGCGTGCCCCCAGCACAACGTAAGTCCTGCAAGCTATAGACGTAGACCAGGGGCCGATGGAGGGTTCAAAGGTCTACTTCATGTAGACCTGCCAAAAAGCCAGAATAAAAGCCCGCGTGCCAACCACTTTAAGGTTAAAAGGGTTTAGGGTTTAGGGTTAAAGGGCTATTGGCTACAGGTATTTGGGAACCCCGCTAATTTCTGCAAAGCCGATGTCGTTTGCCCAGGTGCAACTCCTGGAAAGCGGTGACCTTCCGCCAGAACCTGCTCTTCTAGTCTTCAGGGTTTAGGATTTAAGGTTTTGGGCTTAGGGTTTAGGGGTTACGATTGAGGGTTTAGGGTCTAATGTTTAGGGTTTTAGGGCTTGAGGTTTGGGGTTGGGGGACTTGGAGATAAAAGGATTTCGGTAACCCACCCCCGAAATTAGGACCGTAGCTTTATAAGATGACAGTCATAGGATCCTCGTTTATAAGGTTGGGGTTACCAACCTCCCCAAAACCCCGACTTGCGCACTAGCAGCTAGCATCCTCCAAACAGTGAATGATTTGCCGTCATGAGCCAGATGATTAAAGCTGCAGGGCTTGGTTTTGTTCCACAGCTTGAACCTTAAACCTTTAACACTAAACCTTAAACCCTGAACCCCAAACCCTAAACCCTAAACTCTGAAACCTGAACCTTAAACCCTAAACCCTACACTCTATCAAGCTTGGAGCTCATTTCTTTCACAAATCCGAGTCTCCCGAAGTGGGAGGCCCCTGCAAAACCCGGGTACTTCCAAAAATTAGGTGTATATCGGGGTCTATATGCGCTATCTAGGGATGATGGAAAAGAAAATGGAAGCTGCTAGCTAGGGTTTATGTAGGGTTTAGGGTTATATGGGCAGTTGGTACCCCTAAACATTAAGTGCCATAATATAATATAATAGCGAAAGGGGCCAACCCGTCTAGGGATTGGAAGGGGAGTTCTGGGGGTGCTGATTACAGATTATGCGTGGAGCATTTCGAGCGACACCCAGGTCCCGTCTCAGATCCCATATGCCTGGATCAGGCCTCCCAACTGTTCACTGAAATTTGCAAAGCTCCTTGTGCCGCATCACCCTCCCCGCAAGTTCGACCCCAAAACTCCTCAATACCTCCTAGTCCTAGCCCTGCACATGCTCTATAAAGAAACGCATGAGCTTCGACGCAGGGGCTAAAGGTGAGGCTACTTAGATGAGATGGGAAGTAGCTAACTGGCCAAAAAACTCCAAACAGGCCTCTAGAGGGTTATATGAGGATTGAAGGGCTTATCATCAAAACTATCAACCCTAAACCCTAAACCCTAAACCCTTACTGACAGGTAGTGCTATCCAGCACTGACCGGAAGAAATCGTTGGCAGAATCCATTGAACCCAGGCCGCAGCTCACATAGGTGACTTAAGGTTTAGGGTTTAGGGCTTAGCGTTTAGGGTTTCTATTCTCATTTGCACTCTCGCGTAACTTGCAAGTTCAGCCCAGGCGCTTAGTGCTGGGAATAACTCGGCGAAAGCCAGCAATCATCTGGTTGAAAGGATCCAGAACGCGCGTCTCCTCTTTGATGGGTTGCTGTTACGGAACTTCAGTTAAGTTACCATATTCTGGGTATATAGTGTACTTTAAGGCTTCCATACTATAGCAGCTAATTAAGTTCATTTCTGACACAGCAAGCCAATTTAGGGAGTCTCAGGGTTTAGTGCTTTGGGGTCTGCACTGAGGGGTGGTCAGAATCGCAGAAGGCTATAGGCATCCACACGGATGACGGTTGATTACCTCGAGGGCCTTGCATTAAGCAGAATAGTACTAGTAGTAGGAATAACGGTAATAGCAAAGCTAGTACGGTTCTACTGAAAGTAAGGCTACTAGTAGTTCCAATGATGTGTAAGCACAAAAGTGGGAATGACATTGATGTTTTGGCTGGCCAGATGAGTAGAAACCCTAGTTAGTAGTTTCCGCTTTAGTTTCCATTCTCCAAATATATCCCAAACATATACCGTATATAACTCCTATATAACCCACTATAGTAGTTTCCATGCACCACTCCTATATCACTCCTATATACTATATGCTCCCCCCCTTGTGTCTGCAGGGCATCTGCGACACGACAGAGGAAACATTCCTTCTTCTTAGAGATCCTGTGCGCAATCCTATTTCCAAGATGTAAGGCTTTCCCAAAGTCAATCTTTTTGCTTATAGTAGGCTTTATATTACCATCGCCCCCTAAAAAAAGTTAAAGGTTAACCACTGGAGAGGTACATCCAGTAAACGTAGCAGCCACAGCTTACATGACAAAAGATGTCTGGCGCGTATTTGAGGGATATGAAGACACAAGCCCGTGCTACTTTTGATAGGCGACTCCCTACATGACTTCATGTGAATCCCTAGGCCGTAAAAACCAAGCATCATGGACCTCCTTAAGCTGATCAACACGGTTTAGAATCTAGGTCTTAGAATGCTTTAGGGTTCAGGGTGCTCCATGAAGAGCATGTGAGCCCTAGTCTAAACTCCTAGTATCCCCTTAATAACCCCTATAATAGTCCCCTATATAATTCCCAATCTAACCCCCCCTTAAGGAGTTTAGGCTACAGCTCATGTGCAGCCAGGCTGCCCAGGTGCGTCGACAGTGAAGCTGTGTGTACTCCTTCGCCTTATTTCTCCAACTGTGCGGGCGAGAGTGGGTTTAGGGTGTAGGGGTTAATGCTGGGGCTAAGGAAGCTCACTAGACATGCCAGCAAATGAGGGTTTCAGAACGACTCAAACATGCCGGGCTTTGCAATTCAAATACTACCCATCAACATCTGTGATTGAAAGCTTGGGGGCTGAGTGAAAGCAACACTGAGCCGTTGATATCAGCTGGCAAAACTCAAATGAACATGCTTCAGCAAGTGGTACACTGCAGTTGCTCACAAGCAAGCTGCGGAAGCCCTACACCCAAAACCCAAAGCCCATAAAATGGCCAAGTCCTGAACACTAAACCCTACCCCTGGGGCTTACAGTGTGCCCTAAAGTCTACAAATACTGGGTTGATGTTAAGGAACTTAAACTAAGTGACCATATCATAAGTAAACAGCAAATTCTACGGTTTCCAAATCATGGTAACTTAGTTCGTGCACGCCGCATCGCTTTGCATTGCAGTGCTGGGCGCGTGCATCTCAGCTGCGTGTGAATACTAACTTAATTAGTGTAAATTCCTCAACAGCAACCCAGAATATGACCTGCATTGGGGCTACTTGGGGCCTCAGACCACACCAGGCGAGTTGCGCGATCAAACGGCACAGCATCGCCCACTTTCGCATCCAAGGGCGCTAAAGTGCCCCACTCGGTAAAGAGAACCTCCAGTGCTTGAAGACAATCCTTTATACTTGTTTAGGGTTTACAGTTTATAGTCGTAGGACAGGTACCAGTAGTTTTATGTTAGGGTTTAGGGTTTAGGGTGTAGGGACCATGATAGAAGCCGGTTCTTGCAGAGGATCTGTGTGCGGGTTTCTTCAAATTGGAGCAGACCAGCAATGCCCTATGGGTACACATAGGGACGACAATAAGACTATGGAGAGTCCTTAGTAATCCAAGATCATGTAGGGAATATTTTGAGCGGTACCCATTTGGGTGCATTTTCAGCGGCCCGAAACGATCCTAAGCCCTAAATATCTGAGCCCTAAGCCCGGAACTTTAAACCTTAAATCTTTGTATTCTCACAGGGCAGGAAAAGCTCTGCTTAGATGGCCTGGGAATTGGCTAAATGGTTAATATTATGATTATAAGCCGGTATAACCACTCCGCTGCTAACCATTTAGCTAGTTCCCAGGCCCATATAAGACCCTAAACCCTAAACCAATGTGCATCCAATCAGCGTCCCACATGCCCTCGTCCCGATACAAGGGCTTGTAGCATCCTTCGTCCATGTACCTCGGTTTGCTGGGCTTAGGGTTTAGGGTTTAGGGTATAACCCCCCTTAAATGGATAGACTATGGGATACATAAGGATCTTATTATACCCAAGGCTATATTCTATCTACTTAAGGGGGTTTGGGGTTTAGGTTTAGCGCCTACTTCGTGGTGCTTACTCTCCATGGTTTGGGGATTCGGGTTTTAGGGTTTAGAGGATTTCGGGTATAGGAATTGTATGGGGATGGGATCTAGGACCTATTATGGGGAAGTAACAATTGAAGTGTCTCGGCTCTACGGATCCTTTTCTGCATCTCCTGCTAGGCACTAAACCCGGAAACCCCAAATCCCTAAGCCCCTGAACTCCAGGCCTCTTTTCCCCAAACCCTTCAGCCTAAGCCCTACATACCAATCCCTCAGCCTGCAAATCCTAACCCAAATCCCCAAACCCTTAAACCCTACATCCTAAACCCTTGAATCTGAAACCCTAAAATCTAAATCCCACTTCCCCTAAACCGTAAGCCCTTAACCCAACCCCCTGCTACCCAAATCCCTTAAAGCCAAAGGAAACAGCCTCTTCGTCTCGGGATCTTTGACTTCACCTGGGGGCTTTGGGTTGAGGGTTTAGGTTGGGGTAGGGTTTAGGGTTCAGGGTTTGGGGTTTAGAGGTAGCTGCAAACCTTAAACTCCAAGCCTCTAATCCCAATTTCCATGTCATTTTCCACTCGATTTGCGTTTGATTCTCGGTCATCGGGGGTAATATCTCCTAAGCCCTAAGCCCTGCATTCTCATATGTAATCCCCGTAGATCCCCTATTGCAATATAACT
Organism: Symbiodinium pilosum; assembly: GCA_905231905.1. Lineage (NCBI taxonomy): Eukaryota > Dinophyceae > Suessiales > Symbiodiniaceae > Symbiodinium > Symbiodinium pilosum. The sequence continues at coordinate 19,410 of CAJNIZ010045391.1, forward strand.
AGAGATGAATTCCCAGAAATCCCACCTAAACTCTGAGCCTTCTAGTTAAGAATAGGGATGTAGCAGGTATCGGCTTCAGGGTTTAGGGTATGGGCCTCACGGCTTAGGGGGTTCAGGATATTTAGCCAGTTACACACGTCGGGCTTCCATGGCAAGCCGAGTTACTCACAAAAGGGACAACTTCAACTAGTAGAATATTAGTGATAAATTAGAATTGTGGGCTACTGGCTGTCTATGTCCATGCTTATTCCGGGAGCACAAGCGCTCCCTGGCCTGACTTCCAGACTTCATTAAAACACGAAGTGGACACAACCGCACACCCTGCCTAAACCCTAAACCCGAAACTGCGTCCTTCGACATGCCAAGATCTTCCCCAGACCAAGCTTGGAGGCCCATGGGACGTAGTAAGTACCCACACCTCGGTTATGCCTACTTAGAACTCACCCTTAAAGGGATAAGCCAACCATATGTACGTAGGCCTAAAGCCCAAGCTGTATATAAGTGAATACTAACTTCCATGATCCTCGAGCCACTTTTGCCAAGTCCATTATACCTATCGGGTCCTTCTCCTGACCAGATAGTGATGACTTGGATTGCATCTCCATTGTGCAGTAGCCCTTAGCTAATCCCCAGTACTGCAGTTTTCATCTTCTTTCAGCAGGTAAACCTCTTCAGCAAATATATTCCACACCCTATACACACCTACGGCCCCTCCCCCTATTCCATTGCATGTTCAACTTGTTTTGTCACTTCATTTGGGGTTTGCGGAGGGGCGGAGTACTATCTTACATCCCTAGATCTCAAATCGCTGTGTATACCTTTGTGCCCCCAGTCTCCATTTCAGCTTCCGTTTGCTTTAGCATATGATTATTCGCTTTTTGGCCCCTATCCCTATAACACCACTACAAAATTCCTGTACAGCCAAGCCCATCATTGAGAAAAGTCACTACAGCTGGCCCAGCCGTACGTCTCCAATTCAGTTGGGCTTCTCCTCCCAGGAGCAGGCGCTTAGGGTTCAATCATGTTCAATTCAGTTGGGCTTCTTTCAGGAGTGGATAATGGAGAATCACATCTAAATACCCTAAAGTTAAGTACGAGAAACGTACTTAGACAAGGAGTAACTCAACGGACAGTGCTACTTTTTCCTT
>CAJNIZ010045391.1:20657-35606 GCA_905231905.1 Symbiodinium pilosum
CAGAGGGTTGGTGTTTTACAACTCCTAAACCCTAAATACCACCTAGGGGTGCAGTTTAGTTTGGAGTGGAATGTCTGGCAACATAATCCCGCAACCCCGAATCGCCTAAAAGCCTGAACTCCTAACAAGCCCCAAACCTAAATCTAAATCTTTACACTTAGTTCTTACTTCACCTAAGAAACCAAAGGTCCTTTCTTAAAGCATGCTAGTTCCCAGCGCCGAGCCAGTAAACCCTCAACCTCACATGAATCAGCACGCACTGAACTCGGTTTTTAAACCTGGTGATCGGCAGCACATTCCCTTGACGCACGAGGTGGACTGATTTGAGCCCTGGGCTGAATTTGTAGTAGAAGAACCCTTAATAGGTCCCCCCCAAAACCCTATATGGTCCCCTATAGGTCCCGCCCAACCTAAAATTAGTCCGTGGCACATTTGAGGTTTAAGAGTCTAAAGCCACCTCCAAGGCTCAGACCATGAGGTAGCCCAGACCCCTGATTATTAAACCCTCTCCCCTTAATATGGATTGTAATAAGGATCCGAATATTAAGGCCCTTAAAAGGAGGGGTTTTTGTTAAGTCATGGGTCTGCATTAGAAGGCTTAGGGCTGAGGGCTCCATTGCGTAGTGCAGGTGGGGATAACCTACAATCAGGTGTATAGTCCCCCTTAGATAGAATATGGCTTTGGGTATTTTCTTAATAAAATCCACCTATACCCCATGTTCTATCCCATGTTCTATCTACTTAAAGGGGGACTACACTTTTTGGCGATCCTATTAAGAAGGGTTATGGCATCCTAGGATCTATATTGGGGCCCCCGTATTTTGGGAAACCACCAGATCTTCTACGAACCGTAACCCGCCACGAATCGACTGTTGTAGGTTTGGAAGTGCCAAATTGTCCACGTCATGGGAAGAACATGACCATACACTGGGACATTTGGGAAGAACATGACCATACACTGGGACATTGCATTCGTTTAGATGTTACGTGTAGGACGGAGAGTGCAAGGTTTAGGGCTGCGCGCGTCATGGAGGTTGAGGGTTTACGTTGGATACTGCCCCCAAGTATTACCAGTTCAAAAATGTCTATATCATAGTTTTATATAGCCCTAGGCACTAACAGCTGGACAATGTTTACATAATATTTTTGCACAGCATTGATAACTTCCCCGTGTATGCCCCTTACTCACCCTTATAATGCTCCGCTATAGAACCCCCTATATAATCCCTGTTTAAGGAGTTTAGACCCTAAGCCCTTAACTCAAGGCCAGTCCGTCCACCTAGTGTAGGTGGGCGGCGCCTAAGCCCCTGGCCCTCGATGGCGAAAGGTCTCTAGCGCGATGGGCCCATGGGCCCGGTATCGGAAGGAGTTAGTACTGGTTGCTTAATAGAGTCATTGCCCTACACCCTAAACCTCTCATTCTCGGGGTGGCTTGGAAAAAGGGCCATTCTGGGGGTCCTGGGACTGCAGAGGGAGGGCACAAATGGCCTCCAGAACTCCCAACGACCAAAAGACTTCCCAGAACCAAACACTTCTTCTCCTCCCCACAGTCCCACCAAACATAGACTTCTTTGAATGCATCTCGATTCGGAGCAGGGCTTGACCAAGATAGGCCGGACGGAGTTTAGGTCCGGGACCCTGAAAGGAATAGGTTTGGGTGGCTTGGCCGCCTCATACGGAGTGGGGTGGGTGAATATGTTAAAAGGCCTTCTGCAGTCAGGCCCAGCACCTCGCAAGCCGCGATGCACTCGACATCAGTTTGCAGCTCGTCCTTTGCATGCTCCACGCAACATCACAGCAAACCCTAAACCCTAAACCCTTTGTGTATATATATATATAGGTATATGTATATATTGAATATAGTGTATATATATATATACATATGTATAAATAATCCTCTATATAACCCGCCTTTAAGGAGTTTCGATTATGGCTCGGCTTCGCTCTCCTCCCAAGAAGACTTGCCAGCCATTCACATTCCGCGATGGTGTCCTCCTCCTGGTAGAATGTCCTGAGCACGGTGTTTACGGCTTAGGGTTTAGGTCTAAGGTATAGTGTTTAGGGCGTCGGGTTTAGGGTATAGGATTTAGGGCTTAGGGTTTAGGGCTTAAGGATTACCACAGCAACTGTGCTTGATCTGGCCGTTTTAGACTAGATCCAGACCCTGACACGAACCCGCATTTATTGAGTTGCTGGCAATGGAGTCAACTGAAGTTACCAGAACAAGGGAACCCTACTACTTGCTACATACCCATTGTATATATGCTAACTTAATTTAGCTCCTTAATAGCAACCCCGGCCTAAACCGTAAATCCTAAACCTGCATGTAAGGTGAGGCCGGACGAGGTCAGTACAATTTGCCCAGTTGAACCGATTATAGCCCGCAGTCCCTCTCGCCTCAGAGTCCTGGCCATTGACCTGCTTACACATAGCCTTCCCTTTCAAGGAGGAAATACGGGATTTGTATATATATATATTTATTTATTTATATGAATAGATATATATATATACACATCTATACATACATATATACATATATTCATATTCTCTGTTTATCTCACTTCTGTAAGTCGGGTATGTAGGGTCAAAGGTTTAGGGGACATTACCCCAATAGTGGTCACTGACATGGTAAAGAGCCTCTCACTCACTCCAAAGCCGAAGCTTCGAACTTGAAATCCTTTTAGCCTCGAACCCCCAGGGTTCAAGAGTTTAGGGTTTAGGGTTTAAGCCCCTGACCCCCCGCAGCTTAAGGGTTAGCCTCGAACCCACAGGGTTAAAAAGTGTTTTAGCCCCTGACCCCCACAGGTTTAGGGATTAGCCTCGAACCCCCACGGTTTTAGAGTTCAGGATTTAGGGTTCAGTCTCAGATCCCCACGGTTTAATGGTTTAGGGTGCTAGCCTCGAATTCCAAAGTTTCAGGGGTTTGGGGGTTTAGGGTTTAAGGTTTAGATCTTAGCCTCTAACCCGAAGAACGCCTGAGTGTGCCGCAGCAAACCTTCATGGCAGACCAAAGTTGTGGGAGGAGACTTAGCATGACTTCATGGCCCCAAACCACCTTAGCCCTACAGGGTTTGGGGTTTAGTAACACCTAGACCCTATCAAAACCAATAAGCCCCATCTTTCGAACCCAGAACTGATTCCTGACAAGACGGGGGACCACGACGCAACAGCAGAAGCAAGCACATGCAAGCTTCAAGCAGGAAGATAAGCCTTATTCAGACCCTGAACACCAAGGTTCCAGATCGCAAAGCTAATCCTAAAGGCCACACATCCTTGTTGGGCAAACCTAAATCCTCACCCCCAAGCCCTCAGCAATAAGTGGGGTTTTCGTTGCCCAGGCCAAAACCCCTAAATTAGGACCCTACTACAACCATGTGATAATCATCCGGTTCTTATCAGAAGGGCTGGGGCACCCTAAAGCTTGAAACCTAAACCGACCCAAAGAGCCCAGAACCCAAGACCGAGGTTCTCAGCCGAGCTTGGTTGCTCCATGTGGCCCTTGAGAAGGCCTTCGTAGAAGATGTCCGGAAAGCCGGCAGGTGCAAACCCTTTGTCACCGATCCTGGGGTCTAGGGTTTGGAGTTGGGCTTGAACGGATCAACCCTAGAACTGTATGAGTCCGTACTAAATCGGGAATCCCATGTCTGCGTTTGGAAGCCAGGTTCATACCCTAAACCCCCTAAACTGCACAGTTAAGGGATTCGGCTGTGGCAACTTCGAAACGACCGTGAAAGCTTGAATGACTTTAGCCCTCAACTGCGCATAGTACAGGGTTTAGGGTTTGGGGTCTGGGGTTTACGGGTTTAGGGGCGCAAGGTTTAAGGTTTTACCCCGAAATGCGGTTCTAATGATTTAGGCCCTTACAATCTTACAATTACCTCCAACTCCTGACTTTGAAGCCCCGTTTCCAAGGACGGCAGACTTGCCAGATTCTCGTTTGGGCTAACATGTTGCCTTTGGGAGGGCACAAATCCTTTAACAATTGCATGATAAAGCGCCTGGGCCCTAAACCTTAAAGAGAAGCAGAACGCTTCCAACCGGACAAAGTCATGGGAAATTGTTAGAGGGAGTTTTATGTCCAGATGAAGCGCGAAACAAATAGGTTACATCTCCAATTAAGCCTTTCAGGATTCAATGCTAACGTGACCACCTGCGAATAACATGCTGCGTGTGCATGACTGTTTGCAGTCATGGCGGGGTGTTTGCCAGGATAGACTACTAGACCTCAATGGCCGCGTAACCCATATACCAATACATCCTTATCGGGGTCCTAATGTGGATTTTTCTAATAGCCTAATCACCCATACTGGGAAGGCTAGATGAAGCTTGAGCTATAGTCTGAACTCCCCATTTCTGACCTAGCCTTGAGGAGTTTAGACTATAGCTCACGTGGCTTTCCTTGCACGAAGCCTTACTAAGCGCCACCACGCCGCACATAGCCAGCCCTACGCAAAGCCATGGGTACGTCCGTCAAACCGTCCTTGCTCAAAACGAAGCCTAGCATCATCTGGCCTACTGACACAGCCCATAGCCTAAAGTCAGAGGCCATATGCTCTAAAAAACTCAACCCAGGGCTCCTGGTTCGAGATCCTACGAAAGCTTGAAATGCTAGAACTTTGCCTGGCGCAGCGTATGAGACAAACAACTGTAAGGAAACACATTGAGAGGCGAAAACCCTCAAGTAGAAAACCACACACACAAAATATCACAACATCCGTTCGGATCCCCAACGTACTTTTTAGCAACATGTCATCGCATAAGGAGCGCTGGGCTTCCTGCATCCCTGCACCCTGACCCCTATACCCTACGATGCCCTACGAGCCCAGACCCCGAACACCTAACGCCCTAGACCCTAGAACCCTTAAATCCGGATATCCTAATGCCTAAACTAAACCCTAACAGCCTGAACCCCTAGAACTCCAACCTCTAAATCAAACAACCTAAAACCCTAAACCCTAAATCCCTAAACTGAAAAGCCCCTTTGAGTAGCCCAGCATCACATACGCCCGCGCTAGCCATTCGCCAAGAAAGCCATACTGCTCGAGGGTCTCCAGGAATTGACAAAGTGAAGGGGGGGCTTAGGGTTTAGAGTTTACAGTTTAGGGCTAAGGGTTTAGGGTTCAGGGTTTAGGGCTTTAGGGGGTTAGGTACATACAGTGGCTATAGGGAAGGGCAAGAAAATGGACAAATGGAACATGAAATACAAACTTGTTTTCACAGTTGTTTGTGGAGCGGCTTACTTAGAGGCTCTGGGGACTTAGTAAATAGGTACTAAAGGGGATGCAGGCAGACGAGCCCAAATTAGGTGACTTAAGGCCGCAGCTTCAACCTACCTACGAAGTTCCCGGAGCCTTTAAGTAACCTTTCTACCAAATCCCAACCCTAAACCCTAAACCCTGGACCCTAAACCTTAAACCCTGAACAACTCTAAACCCTAAACCCTAGACCCTAAACCCTAAATCCATCCATGCCTGAAAGTAGGGTTTGAGGGCTTGCTTGTTAAGAGTCCAAGGCTCAAAGCTTTGTTGAGGGCAGGTTCGGGGTTTAGGGTTTAGGGTTCAGGATTTTGGATTGAAGGTAGAGGGTGCAGTAAGAAGGTTTTCAAGACTTATTGAGAACCTACAGTATGGGGTGTGTGTCAAATCGCGTTGATCTAAGATCCCTAAGCCCTAAACGCTCAGAGTCTCTACTGAACATGCATGTTGGGCAGAATCCCAAAGCTTGACTGCTCAACGCCAAGCACCCTCTACTTTTCCTAGGGTATGTCCGTGTGAAGCCCGGACGGTGACAGACATCCGCCCACCGAACTCAACTCTTGCTGTGGAGTGGGCGAGTGAAACTTGGCTCCTCAGCACAGGGACTACACATGAAGCATAACGAGGAGCCAGTCCCCCCCCCACTACTTCCTAAACCTTAGCATCCCAACATCCAAGCGCAAAACCCCCTTAACAACAAATCCGCCTTCCCCGCTGCCCCCGGTACAGAAGAAATCCCTCGGTTCGATTCGAAAACTGCATAGAGACTGCTTCCGAGCGTGGGGCGAGGAGTGCCAATCTCCCTGTTGAAAGGGGAAGGGGATGACCTAGGTACCTCATGTACATGTACTATCAGCCCCCCTGCGGTTTAGGGTTTACGGCTTACCGGCCCCAATCATTTTTTTTTTTTAAGGGGTGCTTTTGGTATTCATGGTAGCTTAGGTGTTTAAAGCTCTTAATCTCTAAAACCCTAACCCTAAAACCCCTAATCAAGTACTAAGCCCGAAGCCTCCCTAAAAACCCTGACGCCCAAAGCCTAAAACCCCCTAAGCCTTTAACCCTCAAAACCCTGAAGCCCGAAGCCTGAAGCCCCTATGCCTTTAACTCTAAAAACACTAAAACCCAAAATACTAAATCCATGAACCGTAAACCCTATAACCAACAACCCCAAAACGCCGAACCCTGGAACCTTTGTGCGAACATTCTGGGCCTGAACCGGTAGTTTGCCTGGGTTGAGGATGCCTAGGCCTGCCTTAGCTGAACGTAGAACTGGCACGCTTCAGGGTTTAGGCTCTTAGGGTTTGGGGTTTCGGGCTTCGGGTTTAAGAGTTTGGTGTTTAGGATTTAGGGTTTGGGGCTTAGTGTTTAGGGCTTGGGGTTGAGGGATTTAGGCTCTTAGGGTTTGGGCTGCGCGTTTAGGATTTAGGATTTGCGGTTTGAGGCTTAGGCTCACCAAGATCCGGAGCTCTCCGGCACTGGGCAAGCAATGGCGCACCACCAGCTCGTTGAGGGTCTCGTTTCGGATTTCGGATATGCTGCAGAGTCGCTTCGAGTGCGTCGTGCAGTGCGAGATATGCTGCTATGGGCTGAATGGGGCTGGCCATCCCGTCCAGGGCGGCTAAACACTACCCAAACCTAAATATTCCAATTAGGGCTTAGGACCTAAAACCACTTACGTTCATCTGGAGGCGCTGCCCGCAATTTGCTCGTAGAGGAGGCTCGGGATCTTGGGCTCCACCCAAAAGGGCCCGGGAAAAAATCTGCTCCATGGAGACCATCACTTGAAAAAAGCGACACCCTACTTTTCCCATGCCTGGCAGATGATTGGTGTGGGGTGCCTTCCGCCATTTGGGGCGAGGGGCACATGCACACCCAGCATCGTTGGTGGGCACAAGCCTTCGGTTTAGGGTTTTTTTGGACATTTGCTTAAGTTCCCTGGAACCTTGGTAGTATACGTAGGTTCCCCGGAACCTTGGTAGTATACTTGACACAGGCTTCGTGCAAGAATACTCAGAAATCACAAACATAGGAGACCCAAGTTGAAACATGATAGCAGATGAAATGGAGCTTGGCATGATGCAGTTGTTTTACGCACTATGTGATGTACATGCCTGAAGAATCACCCGTTTTACTCCACTGCGGTCCTTGCACAAAGCTCTATTCTCACTAGATAGGCCTTTACATTAGAATTGACCTGCGGCTTGCGGCTTCTAGAATGCAAAAAGGCTGCGCTTGCTTCAGCAAAAACAATTCGGAGGGTGCGTCTCTTCAGAAGATTTCAACTGCAGCAAAATATCGTGCAACCCCGGAACTCTCCTTAAACCCTAAAACCTCACCGCGAAGCTTTTCCAGTACAAGGCTAAGTCCCTGAAAAATGCCCCGTAGAAACAAACCCACCCATCGCTAATCATAAGTACTATCAACCCGTGTTACATAGAAAAGATACTATCTTACTACCAGGGGGTTGGTTGGTGACCATTAGACGTGTAGCTTTGGGGAAGATGATCGCAGATGCCCGCCAAGCGTCGGTATACGCGGAGACCATCCAATACCTGAGGAAACCTTCGCGTCCAGAGTCCTTCCAGAGTCCGGGTATGCGGCTTTGGGCTTCGGATTGATGGGCCATGTGCGGGGCTTCGGGTTTTAGTTTGGGGGCAGGATAAGACCTAAGCCCTAATGTAAATTCTGAATTAAGGCTCTTACTAGGACCCCAATCATAGATTCCGAAGCTTTGGCCCCCAAAGCCCAAACCTTCCCCTCAGAAAGCCCAAAATCATAAGCCTAAACCCTAAACCCAAAACCCAAAACCCTTATCAGTTGTTCCCTTTTTCACTTAAGAGTCCTGTGTAAAAGCCTCCATATTGCCAGTATAAATCCCCGTTATCATCCTTCCATAGCCAAAGTACAATATCATGCCCCCCCCCTCCATACTTCTGTTCACATTTTTTAGGCCCCTAGACTCAATCGCGATATCCCCCCTATGCCAACCCAGCTCTAAACGCTGAACCCTAAACCCTCAAGCCCATATAAACTTACCGAGTTTCCTTAGCTTTAGAATTTCAAGCTCAAAAATGATACCCCCAAACGCTAAGTAATGGAAACACACCCTGTTTTTGTTCAACCCAGACTCTGGTCCACGGTAAGCACCCTAAACCCTAAACCCTGAACCCTAAACCTTAAGCCCTAAACCCCTAAACCCTAAACCCTAAACCCCTAAACCCTAATCCAGTGCTTCCCCGGATTCCTGCTTCGCTTGTGCAACGGCCCACCGTGCGCGCGAGGCCCAGAGGTTTACCAGACCCTCATCCGCCACGTTTGACACCTCCTGGATCTTAAAAAGGGTTGTAGGGGTTTAGGGTTTAGGGTTTTAGGGTTTAGGGTTTAGGGTTTTAGGGTTTGGAGTTTAGGGTTTAGGGTTTAAGGGTTTCGGGTTTTAGGGTTGTAGGGTTTATAATGCCCCTGAAGTAGATAGAATATGGGGTATATGGACATCTTATTACAATATACCCAAAGCCATATTCTATCTACTAAAGGGGGACTATAGGGTCTGGAGTTGGTTCGGGAAGAGAAAGTGGAAACATGAAATATGCACCGGGACTATATGAGCTATCATCTAAACTCCTAGTATCCACGACAATATCCCCTACAGCAGTCCCATAAATGATCCCCAATATAACGCCGCTCTCAGGAGTTTAGACTATAGCTCATATGGAGCTTTGTAACGTATAGGGTCCTATTCAATTAGACCAGCTGTTTCCTCTACATTCTAAGATAAAAGTGCCGTGGTTGTAAGGAAGAGCCTCAAGAAGTTGTTGGGGCTTCGACATGAGGATGAAAACTTTGATCGGTAGCCCAAGGCGCGCTGGCCTAATCTCGAGCTATCCTATGAAAAAACCAGAATTCTACAAGGAATTTAGCACTATAAGATCGGTAAATTTCCAGGCTCCAGCATTGTGCTCACTAAGGCGCCATAACTCGCGAAAAACAACGAAAAAAACATTCTGCTTCAGGATCTACTGGGAAGCAGATGGGGGTTACATACCAGGCTCCCTCTGCGAATCTCCACGGCTTTGGCCTGTAGAGCTAGAAGGCCTGTGGCTTTGTTGTACCTATATACCCCCTTAAGTAGATAGAATATGGGGTATGTGGGGATCTATATATATTATACCCAAAGCCATATTCTATCTACTTAACGGGGACTGTATGCAAAGTTGAGGATTTAGGGTTTAGGGCTTAGTATGATCTGCTTCTGCACCGCTAAGCGCTACAAGCGCGAACTATGAACTCTTCAAAGGAATACAGGGTGGGAGTCCACCTCAGGAAATACCGACTGGATGCCACACCCTTATATAGCTGCAAAGCCAGACGGCACAGCTATCGGGACATACCATCCCTGCATAATCCCTATAGAGTATGTTCGCTTATGCCATACCAGCCCTAGACCCTAAATCCTCAACCTTAACCCCTATACCCTATAATATATACTATATGTATATATATATACCATGGAGCTCCGCTTTCATGATCTCATAGGCATCGCTCGCCATCATTGGGAGCAAGGGGGTGTGAGGGGTTGTATCAACTTACTGATTCTAAGTAGGGAATATGGGAATCAAATTATATATTATGTAGGGATTAAGTAGGGATTGTATTGCCTTATTCCCTACTAAGCAGCAGTGAGTCAAGGACAAAATCTAGGCTCAGTAAGTTCTAGAAACAGTTTTGTGCCCTGGTACAACCTCCCCCGCCCTCACACCGCTCTTCAAAATCCCCAGACAAGCTACAGGTAAAGCACGAACTCCTCATCAAACAGCAAGGACTTGTCCGTCCTGTCTTGCAAGGCCCCAGACCTTCGAGAGTGCAGATAGGCCAGCACGAAGGTAGCCTTCCTTCAGGGACGTGACGTGAAATGACATGTATAGGGTCTGATGGACTGTAGGGTTTTTTGACCTTAAGCCGTCAGCCGAACCATCAGAATACCTCAGCCGTCAGCCGTGGACGAATCCCTATAGTCCCCCTATATTAATTTCTTACCCTTATATTACGGTTTAGGGCTTATAGGGTTGAAGTTCAGTTTCATTGTTCATCCTGGCTGGGATGCACGTTGCACACCAAGCTCCTAAAGCTTACCCACTGGACAGATAAGGAGCCAACATAATCCGTGTCTGCAGCAGGAAACACGTGCTTTCCACATTTTCTGCGTGCCTGCATTGGGGGCTCTCTGTACACATTGTTGTCGCGCATTGCGGCTCAGTAAAATCGGCACAGCAAATCGAAGCGGACAAGCATCCATGATGCAGCGTCCTTCTGTACACGACTGGAGGCGGTGGACGCTCAGTACAGTACAAGGCGCTTGTAAACTCTAATCGACTACCCGAGCAACCCAAAGAGTTAATCAGAACCTATCCTATCTACCCCAAACCCTAAGGACAAAATCCACAAACCTATGTCACAGAATCTACTCTCCCTCACTGCCAGACGTCGTCTGGTCGTGCTTTGTGGACACCAAGAGTCGAGGGTCGTGGGGTCCTCAGCTTCTTTCGGCGCGCCATCATTCGAGGGATTAGGGTCCTATTGTTGGCGGCTGAAACGTATAGGGTTCTGGTTACTCCAACTTGAAAGGAGGGCGTGGCGTAAATTGCCAAGCAGTTCTGGGATGGACTTTCCTCCAAAAAGTCAGTTCAATCTCAGCCGAAGCACCACGCATGTCAGTTGCCTCCTGGTGAAGAACAGCAAGTAAACTTTCCCAGCCTGGGAGCTTCTCTACGCGCGGTATCCAGTATGCCTGGGTTGCTGTTAAGGAACTTAAGCTAAGTTACCATTATGGGTATATATAGTGATTTACATGGTTTCCCCACTATAGCCACTTAAGATAAGCTCCTTAACAGCAACCCAGATGCTGGAGACCGTCCGAGGACTTCTTGATTCGGCATGAACAAGAATGGGCGGACTTTGGGGAGAGATAGCATTGGCCGAAGGACATCCATGCGATCATCCACGAAGCCATCCAGGCGCAGGCTTGCTACCATAGGGGCTTTATCCTTCACATCCCGGCAAAAATGTACATTGTCATGCTGAATGCCTGTCCTTTCAAAAAAGCCAGAATGCTCCATCCACTCGCGCGTCCTCAACTCTGTCTCAGGTCCACACTTGGAGATGATGTGCACATTGTGGCTTCCAAGGCTGCCCACGACGAAGGCGAGGGACTCAAGTGCCATTGGGGCAGCACGCACTTGCAGGTAGTCCTCCCCAGTAAGTCCTGCAGTGTCCTCTTCCGAGTCCTCCCGGTGCTGCACGATGACTCCTCCCACATCAAAGCCGATACGCGCAATGCGTGCCTTGGGCTGAGGTTCCTCGGAAGCTTTGTCCAAGCAAGCTGGACAAGCTTCAAGGCTGCTGACCGCTTCAGCGCACCATGTGTGCATGATGTGACTCTGCAGCGCCTCTCCACTCTCTGGATCTTCTGCCAGCTGGCAAAGTGCGCGATGGCGCTGGGTGTCAACGAGCGCAGCAGCCTTGGCCCCAAATCCTATTCTTTCCTGGCAGCATGCACACAACAAGTCCTCCCCGCCGGAGATGCAGTGGCTCTCAAATGTAATCAAACCAACGGCGGAGTCGACGAGTGAAGTGATGTTCACACGGCCATCAATTTTTGCCATGTTGCTGGCAGGAAATTGTGCAACTTTTAAACGGAGTCCTGCTTTGCCACAAGAGGTTTGGTGAGCTTGTTTTGCATGCTTGTGGCAAAACAACCGGTACGTGTCCTAGCTCTCGAGCTTCGGCATGACATAACTCCAGTTTCCATTTCGTTGTTGTCTTGTTTGATTTCATGAACCCTACACACGATCATGGTGTCACTTGAGCTTCGTGCTTTCCTGATGCTCCTCCCGAACTAGAACATGATACGGCAAATTGGATGATTGCATATCTGACCTGCTTTAGATTGTAGACACGGCGGGTGCGACGCTTCGTTTGGGATGCTGGTGAAGACATGAGCGCCAGATGATGTGGCAATGCAATATACATACTTACTGGTGCTTAGTAGGGAATAAGGGACTGTAATCTCTAGATACTCCCCAGATAGTCCCTATATATGGTATTTCCCTATTCCCTTCAAACTCCCAGTAAGTCTAGGGACATCCCATAGTCCAGGTAATTTAGCTAACCGCGGAGTGTACCACAGTAAGTACTTAGATGGCCTGAAAATCAACTAAATGGCTGTAATTCTGACTATAAGCCCATATATCTCCATGTAACCCCACTATGATTATCAGTAGGTACGTAGATGGCCTGGCAAGCAACTAAATGGCTAGTCATTCTGACTATGATACCTTATATCCCCACGTAACCCTGTTATGATTATGTCTGCTGGCCATTCAGCAAATTCCCAGCCCATCTACGTATGTCGCAAGTCATGGCAAAACTGGGGGATATGGCGGGCGGCCTCCGAATGTCCCCATGTACTGTAGAATTTAGGGTTTAGGGCTTCGGGCTCATGACCTGCGTATGCTGTAGTACCTCAGCTGCCAGAACCTCTGTGCATAGAGAAGCCAACATAAAATGGGAAACTAAATCCCAATGCAACAAAGGAATCTTTACAAAAAAGCAGGGGCCCACAACTAAGGACTCCATACGACCTCTAAAGTTCTAAAGACCTCCTTGAGGTCCCCCAAAATCTCTTAGCATAGGGGGCCTGTAAAGGATCTCCCGGCTTTCTACAAAGGTTCCACCACTCTTGGAGGAGACTTCGGCAATAATTACACGCAACCTGAGCCATAAACACACAGGCCTTGCTTGAAAGGCTTGGGGGGGCTCGCAAAAATGTGCGGGCTTGCAGGGGAAACCCATGATTTTCAGCACTTTCTAAGTGTCATCAAACATCGCGGCCCGAAGCATGCCAAATCTGACGGGGGCTCTCATGGGGCTGCCTGGGCCACTCTAGTACAAGGGCCCCCGAAAATTGAGGGCCCTTTTAGGGACTAGGCATCTTTTGGGGGTTCATAGTCGTCATATGATTGTACACCGCCACATCCAGGGCTCTGCAAACTAAAACTACTGTTGATGAAGCAATCATGGTCGAACTGAGGCTCCTCAGTAAGTAGTTTAGGGTTTAGGTTTTAGGGTCTAGGGTTTAGGGTACACGTCTTAAAGCTTGGAGTGCTGATTGCACTGTTTAAGGACTTCCGCTGCCAATTAGCATGGGTCCTAAGATTTGGGGGGACTTAGGCTGATGCAGGACACTATGGCAGGCATTTGAGCTTTCTTCCATTGATTCTTGGCCTCCTACGCTTTGTCAAAATCCATTCTTATTGCGTGAAACATATCCAGGGAGCACAATAGCCCAATATTGGGGGTTTAGGGTTTGAGGCACGGGGTTATGCAGTGTGTTGGGGGTGAGTTGTATAGAGTTTACAGTAGTGCTTTATGCCAATTCATAGCCCGTATTTAGGGAGCCTTAGATCATACTAAGCCCCTGACAACATGTAAGGGAAGGCATATTCCTGACTTAAGGGGTACGGCGCCCTCTGGGGATTCTACACTGATAACGGTTGGCATCCCAGTTCACGACTACAGGCCCCATCACCTAGCCACTTTACACGACCTCCTGCTGGGACTTCTTCTGGTCCACGTTTAAGCTCCGATACTACATCCGTCTAATTTCACAACCACTTAACAACTTCCCTGAGGGGATAGTACTCGAACTTAATTCCAGGAACCTTCCTTGGCTTTAGCAAAACAAATCAATTCCAGCAATGACCCCCCAGACATCCCCGGACCCGTCTCCTTGTCAAATTCCTGTTTGATGTCAACGGCCAGGTCACGCCCATCAGCCATCAACTTCCGCAGGACGTCGTGGTCGCGTTCCTTCGGGCACAGCTTAGGATTCAAGGTTTAGGGCTGATGGCATGGTCAAAATACGGAGCTTGCTGCTGCTGCTGCTACTACTACTACTACTGTAGAAGCGCCCTTCTCCAGACACCGAGGCGTTTCAGGATTACAGGGTTCACAGCAATTTTGGAGGGCCAAGTGGGGAAGACATGCCAGGACAACCTCCAATAGTTCCTGCTACAAGCCGAAGACTCCACCAGGCGTGCAACGCAGTGCCTGAACAAGGATCACACCAAAACGAATTTGGGAATATAATGCATGGATAGCCCGTGAAATACATGCCCTTATTTCCTACTATGACCCCAACACATACACCATCAAGGTCCCGGAAACAACTTTGTAAAACAGCTGCTTAGTCCGCAAGACCCCTCAGTCCCCAAGCCACTCAACCCGTCAACTTGAACTCGCAGAGCCCTGAAATCCCTGAACATCCCAACTTCTAGCTCTTTACATGCATTGGGGCACTCCCAAAAATGAATTTCAGCTGGCATTTTGGCGGGAGGTATAATAAACACAACAAACCCAAACCCCAAAGCCTTCATCTGTGAAGAAAAACAATGGCCTTTACGCAGAGGGATTTAAGGCGCCGCCCCAACCTCTATGATAAGGATCCTATTAACTATCAGACGACTATGGCAGTCCCACCTTGTGGGGTGGGGGTAACGAAAATCTCGTTATCTAAGCCCTGAACGCTAAACCCTAAGCCCTACACCCTAAAACCTAAACCCTAAACCCCAAGCCCTAAACCCTAAACCCTAAACCCTAAGCCCTAAACCCTAAGCCCTCAACCCTAAACATTCACGCC
>CAJNIZ010045392.1:14594-28329 GCA_905231905.1 Symbiodinium pilosum
AAAAAAAACACACACACACACATACAATACTCCGTGTGGGATATTCCTAGACCCTGAACCCTAAACCTTACATAGTAAATCCTGAACCCGCAACCCTAAGTCCTATAACCTAAACCCTAGGCGGGTCTTCACACTAGGAAAAATTCCCCGCAGTAAGCAAAGCCCAAACTGCCCCACAAAGTAATAGTCTGTAATAGGGGGTAAGATGAGGGTGTAGGTTTAGGGTTTGCGGTCTAGGGATTAGGATTTAGGGTTGAAGGTTTAGGATTTAAGGTTTAGGGTCAGGGTTTAGGGTTTGGAGGTTAGGTTAGGGTCTAGGGCTTAGGGTTTGCGCAAGGTCAGTGGGCACATATATTCATATGAGCCGGAGCCAATATCACATGTTTGCGGTAATGGTGGAATTCATGTAGTGTGCCCCGTATCGTCTTGCAGTTTGGGTAGTATCGCGCGGAGGAGTCTCAATATCTTTCCACTCATTGAAGAACGCCCCTGACTACTCCACAATAATTAACGGCAGTATGCTGACCCCAGCTCATATTCTATTTCTTCTCCAACTCTCAAGTAGCTGCAATATCCAAAGTACAAGAACTATCAATGCGGAGATGGCTGATGGCTTTCCTGTTGGGGCAAGGGGCATCCGGCTGTAGATGCCAAACATTTAACCCATCCTTAAACATCCCTTCACTAAAACCTCCAGAACCCCTCCTTGCTTGCAAGGATGTTTGCGCTGCAATCTGCCGATCTTTGGGGGGCCAGGCGCTTGGCCCCCAACGGCCTAGAACTAGATGGTGCTAAAGGAGGGTTCGGGGAGTTTATATCCATAAAAGAAGCCACAGAATCCCCTCCCGTCCGCCAAATATCTTCTACTACAACAATGGACGTTTTCAGGAGGGGATTGCAAGTCCCTAAAGTGGCACCAATCTTTGCTCACCCACTTGCCCTCAAGCACCAGTAAAAAGAAATTGGGGTTCTCAAAATGGGCAACCTTAAGGGACCCAAACTGTAAGGGCCTGTAATTAGGGGTTCGTAGATTCACATCTTGACATAATCGTCGTACCCGTCTTCTACAGTATTTGACAGGTCATTGCAAACCATAACCCACTTTGATAGCCGTCTTAACCCGGTCCTGAATCCTGTGTGCCTCCGCAACGTACTGTTAAGGTACACGCACTTTCACGGAGTACCGCCCGGGAATCCAACCATGATGGAGACCCTGAACACTACAAGGGTGTTGTAGGACAAGGAGTTCCAAGTGGTGATTTCTCACACCATCTGACGTGGTCACGCGCTGAGAGCATACATATACATGTACATATATGTATAGACACACAGCCATAGATATAGATCAGGATGTAGAGATAGATCGATATGCAAGCATGTACGTAGAACATGTATAATCTTTAACTCAACTGTTTCGTCGCATGATTTTGAAGAAGACCCTGGCGGTGCCACCCTTCCTGAGCCAGCGAGTGCTGGCGTTAGATGGGTGGGGACGGCGCTAGTGCCCAGTCAGGAACAGAAGCGCGACCCAAGCGACAGAGGCTGTTGAACATCCTTGAGTTGAGGTTAGGGAAATGGAGTTACGAAGGTGTTTCAGATTTGGGGTGCCATCAACTAACCCCCAAAAATCAGGCAAAACTCATAAACCTGCAAGAATTCGGAGATTTAGGATAGCCATCCTTACGCAATCATTGTAGAGCGCAAAACGTTCTTTGCATCCACTACATTACTGTATATGTAGGGCCTTCCAACTTGGTTGGAACGCTTGGGTCCGATGACGCTAGATCCGCTGGTTTGTAAGCCTCGGTTTTGCTTCAAGTGCTTCAAATGTCTCAACAAAGGAGGAGTATGCAGTATGCAGGAACTACTGGCAGCTGAAGCGGGGGCACAACGAAGCCAAGTAAGAAAAACGCAAGCCCCCGCCATACTTGAAACCAAAACCCTCCGAAGGACACAAAATCAGACTGTACTACCTACAGACCACATGAGGCAGCGAAAGCTGTACACTCCGGCCAGAACATACCTTCACGCCGTGTATCCAAGGGAGGTCAAAACTATCCAACCAAGGCACATGGAGGTTTCTAAAGCGCCTTGTGAGGCACCTGCATACCTCCAAAACTATACATGGGAGTTGTTCAGACTACCTGTCCCCACAATGGCCATGATGTAGGTTCCCTGTTTGGTTAGGATCCCGTTTAAGTAAGTGTATTCCCACTGGTCACTTCTTTACAAGGACCGTTAGGACAACCCCCACACGTTAGACCTCCAGACCCCTTATCCTGAGCCTACAGTCCCCCTTAGGTAGATATGGGGTACATGGGGATCTGATTATAATATACCCAAAGCCATATTCTATCTACTGAAGGGGGACTATACACCCTAAACCCCAAACCCGGATGCAAAGCCCTAAGCCCTAAACCCTAAAGCGAGAGTCTGCGGTGTCAGAAACTGGTTGCTGGTAGGCGGAGCAGGGAAACGCCCGCCGAAGGCATTGCAACCTGAAGATGTACCTAGACCTCCCAACACACTCATGATAAACCCTAAACCCTAAACCCTATAAACCCTAAACCCTATAAACCCTAAACCCTATAAACCAAACCCTATAAACCAAACCCTAAACCCTAAAGAGGGTCCCTTTGAAGGGCTTTAAAGAGGACTTTGGGAGGGGTATAGAGAAGTATAGGCCTCTGCAAATTCCCAGCGTAACAGCCTTTATACCCTCTATGATGGGGTAGAAGGCCAATATCATGGGTGTTTGGGAGGTCTAGGTTGGCTACGGCCCCCACCCCGGAACAGTATATAATAGGGGTAATAGGGGCTATGTACAATTATACTATAAATACTGTCCAAGGTCAGTTAGGACTTCACGGGTTAGGGCTCAGTGCTTCGGCAAAAACAGAAACCGGCGACATCTTCATGGACGACAACCCAAAATACAACCTTAAATTGATGCAAAGTCCTACGTGGGTCTCTTGGCCTCCCTTCTTCACTTTGAGGACGGAAACCCAAGATCAACACGGCCACTTTTGAAAATTGTACGGGCCCGTTTCGAGGTCCAGCACAACTGAAACATCTACCAACCACAAGGCTCTATACTGACCTCTCGGTTAGTCGCTTCAAAATGGCCTCGGATTCTTGGGCCCTATACCTCCACCCTTTGGCATCCAGCCTGCGAAGCGACTCCCCGGTCACTTGCTTTAAGCAAGAAGTCTCATTAGACGAGGGAGCCATTCTTCGGCAAATATCTCAACGGAAAGCACCATACTATGTTGTAAGGGGGCATCATAGCGAGAAGCCAGCATCCCCAACTGAAGCACCAGTGCTAGTCACTGAACCTATATATAGGGTATAGGGGTTATATAGGGATAATGGAAAAGAATATGAAACTTACATCCATGTGTGCGACTCTAAGGCACCATGGATAGAAGATTGTCAACACGGAAGGAAAGCTCCGAATTAACGTTCAAGAACCCTGAACCCCCTCCTCCTTATCCACCCACCCCAGGTAACAAGTGTCCACCGAAAACAACAGTGCACAGGAAAAGGCCCAAGATACATGCTGCGTCACAAGGCCTTGCCGTCTTGCAAGGTTGCACTGATCCTATGACGTGTTGAACCTCATGAGCCTTGAAATCCTAAACTGAGAAGCCTAAACTCTTGAATTCATAAAGCCTTGAAACCCTAAACCCTAAACAGTATCTGGTATTTTCCCTAAATGGGGGTATCCCAATATAGACCCCAAACTACTATAGTCCTCATTATAGGGCCCCCAAAAAAGGTACCCCTAATTTTGGGAGACCCCTCTCTTCCAAGATGCAGTTCTTGTGGCAGCAATCGCAGCAGCAGGCCCCCAGTTCGGTCCTAAGGGTTAAAGGTTCAGGGTTTGAGGTTGAGGGTTTATACCCCATATAGTAACCGCAGTTATCCTAATTATTAACCTACTTACTACGTCCCCCTGACCCTCCGAGTAGACTCTGCTTTCGCGAACTCCCTTGAGTAGGGTACGTCTGTAGGGTTTACTTTAGGGTTTAGGGTAGGTTTGGGGGCCCTTGCGAAAAAATACGTTTATGGCTTTATATAGGGATTAAGGGCAAGAAAAACTAAACCTACCCCTGTCGAAGGTTTGCCCTACCCTCTTACTCCCATGACTTAATGGTGGCTAGTAGGGAATAAGGGAATATGTTCCCGATATAACCCCTACATGACATATTTCTTTACTCCCTCACCCCCAGTAAGATCCAATAAAATGTTAATAATGGTTTACTTTAGTATGTTTGGGAATATTCCTTACTACGGGTTGGTAGGCTTCATTAGTAAGGAGAAAACCGATGTGGGCTTCCATGTTGGTTTGGTGGAAGGTAGGTGCTTAGGCTTGGGGTTTCCACCCTGAACCCCCAAACACCTACATAAGGCATAAGACGTTAGGTGTCAAACAGCGCGGGGGCGAGGGGTCTGTCCATGCCCAAAATAGACCGGCTGGAGAGCCCTGCTTGCTCAATGCGCGGTTAGGCTTTAGGTTTTAAGGGTTCAGGAATGAAGGTTTAGGGTTTGGGATTAAGGGTTTAGGGTTGAGGGTTAAGGGATGAACACAACACTGAGGAGAGGAATGCGAACATCCACCCGCGTCGTTTAGACAACAATCCAAGCCGCCAAAACAAAATCAAGCCCCCAAACCCTAAACCCAAATCAAGCCCCACAGCCTGCACAACTCTTCGATCAAACGCCTGCTTGCCTCCACGCCTCCACCTGGTTTCGTAGTCAATAATGGAGCACCTAAAGGAGAAGGACACGGAACAATTAGACGCTAGGGGCTATAGGATGTTATAGGGCTTATGTAATGTAGAAGCTTCAATACTTACTAACATTACGTGAAAAATTCGCCTTCTCTCCGCCGAGTTCACAATTTTGTGGTGACAACTCCGCGTTTCCTGCTGACTGCAACCGAGCCTCTGCTGCATATCTGCAAAAGCCTCGTCAAAGTCCTCATCCCTTTCCTTGGCTCCGTCCACATATGAGCTACTGTCAATCTTTCTCATACAATTCATGGACATGGTCCTTATTAGGGGCTGTATTAGGGCCTATACTACACTGGCAAAGCGACCCCTATGACCACCGTTAATGGCTCCTTGCAAGACCTATCATACTGACAGTAGCTCATATAATAGGGCTTACGCTTCCGGGATCTATTGAACTGTAGGGATCCAAAACATTGCTAGTATCCTTTCGAGGTCTATTTGAAGTCCCCTCTGCCAAAATTCAACGGATGATTTAGGACCATAACATTGGAACAATTTCGGCACCTATATTGCCCTTCTCGGTTGAAATTCATCTTCCATCGTTTGCAATGTTTGGCTTCTACATTCGGGTTGAGAGTGAGCAAAGGCCTCGTTGAGGACTTTAGGGCCCAGACTTGGATAGCACTTAAAGACTTGCAGTCCCCCTTAAGTAGATAGACTATGGGGTACCCGAAACCATATTCTATCTACTTGAGAGGGACTATAGATGATCTTAGTCGTAGTTGCCCAAGGTTACTTAACTCATCTCCCCAAAGCCGTCATTCATGGGGATATGATGATGACCATGATGGAGATGATGATGCTGACATAGCACCGTGACCAGAAAAGTGATGGAGGCAGGAAACTGGGTTGCTCTTAAGGAACCTAAATTTCGGTAACAGAATGGGTATGTATAGTGATGAATAAGGTTTCCCCAAACTAGTCACTTAGATTGAGTTCCTTAACAGCAACCCGGGAAAAAAGGGTTTGAGGTGAAGCAGCTGGAGGCTGAGGAGGATCAGACCCGAAAAGTTGATTGCCCAACTTGCCGTCAAAATTTGCATGATTTGAGGCCATGTCTTGATTCGCGTCTACTATCAATGACACAATCTAGAATGGTACATTCTGTAGTTTCGAGGAAGACAGATACCAGAAAGAAGAAACACACACCTGCTGATCTCTCCAGGAACCAAGGTCCCTAAACCTAAACCCTTTTGAACCAGGAGCTGGGGAATAGATGCACCCTAAACCCTAAACCAGGACCAAGGTGCTAGGTCAGAGTCACCCCGCACCTCCTCCTGTCGCGGTCGGCCGCGTTTGATCACCCCTTTGGGAATTTAGGAATTTGGGATCCACACAAGCTTGTAACTGCAACGTCCAAAACGACAGAAAGGAAAAAACACTGGGTGAATGATCACCTCTAAATTGGGATGCTGTTACGGAACTTAAATGAAATTGCCGTGATATGCGTACATCGTAGATAATCGGGGTTCTCTTGTTCTTGTAGCTTAGTTTAAGGCCCTTAACAGAGCAACTCAGCAAACTCATGGGGTTTGGCCAGAAACTGGTACCCTACCCTAAACCCAAACCCCAAAAGCCTACACACAAAACCCAAAATCCAAATGCTATTCACGATGCAAAAATTACCTAAACTTCATGCGTAGCCCGCTCTACAGAACTCTTGCATCCCAAAACACGTCGGATCCAAACAGCCCCATGTAGGAAATATCTACAGATTTTCGAACCCTATGTAGGTATTATCTGATACTACTACTTAAAGACTTTAGGACCCTATGTAGGTATTAATCACATACTGCTATTTATAAACTTTAGGACCCTATGTAGGTATTATCTACCACTATCTACAGACTTTCGGGCGCTATGTAGGTATTATTTACAACTTGTATACTTGGATCCAAAGGCTCCGTGTGGCTATATGGTATATACCTGGGCCCTAACCTTCTCATACGGGAACTCCTTGGGGCCCCAAGTATATACTATATGGTAGTTTCCCAAAATAGGGGGACCCCAATATACTATAGTCCTTATTGTGGGAACCCTCAACCCTAAACCCTGATTTTGGGAAATCCCCATATAGCTACATGGAGCCTAGGGGAGGGTAAGCCTGAGGAGCGGAGGCGTTACCCCGCCTGGGTTTAGGGTTTAAGGTTTAAGGGTGGGTTTAGGGTTTAGGGTTTAAGGGTGGGTTTAGGGTTTAAGGGTGGGTTAGGGTTTAGAGGTTCAGAGTTTAGGGGTACGGGATCCGTATCCCGCATCATATCTGCAAACGCGGGGGCCTTTCGTGCATTCTCGTCCCCTACTTGAAAGGTCGGGAGGACTTAGTAGTTGTACTTATAACCCCTATAACTAAACCACATGACAACCCCAGTTCTCCCCATGTTGAAATTAGTTTCACGGTTCTCTATAACCCCGCTCTCCCATTCTTAAGCTACTTACTAAGTTCCCCTGACACTGCACGTACTTGGACCCAAAATCTCTCCAGAGGCAAGGCCGCGGCTGATATTCGACTTCCATAATATGAAACCCTAAATTCCTAAATCTTGGGTACTGTTACCACCCAGAACAGTCTATAGTAGGCGTCATGGTAGAGGCTGTATTGGTTTGTATTAAACTTATATTCCAATTGTTACTTGGTGGGAGCAGCTGGGCAGTACCCAACCTGAATCCTACCTTCTGCTTCAAGGTCTGCTGCGTCCCAGATGGCTCCTTTGAAGCCACACCAGCTGCGCTGTAATCCTGCCCTTCCCCCTAACCTTAAACCCGAATCCTAAGTTAGAACCTGTGTGGGACCCATGAGTCCTCTGTCAGGTGTTGGCGGACAGGCAGCCGTCCTGATGATGTTAGGTTTGCGCAGGGGCCATGTGAGTTTTCGTCGACCAGTGGTGTTTTATTTGTCTTTTTGGGCTTAGGGCTTTAGGACCATGTAGGGTCGTTTTGAAAAAGCTCATACCCACTGGCTGGTTTGGCTCTGCAGTACTACAGTGCCTAGCTATGCCTTGGAAAGCTTGGACTTTCCCAGTATGGGAGTTTCCAGCAAAAGGGGGAATGTAGACCCCCCCCGACATATTATGGTCCTTCCTATCAACAAAAGGCACCCCAAAATCCACGATAACCAGACGAGAGACGCCGATGAAAGGTCCCGTTCCACTAGAGCACGGTATTTGGGCATACCTTACGACATGTAGCTTGACGAACCATGAGGGAAGAATATTTGTGATCTTCATTCAGGCTTCTACAGTCACCTCAAGACCCCCGACCCTCGAAATCTCAAGTCGTGAAACTTCAAACTGCCGAACTGTACGTCACTGCGCCCCAAAAGGGTTCACTCAAGACCCTAAGCCCTCAAATCTAACCCTTGAACCCAAAACACACTACACCCAACACCCTAAACGATGGCAGAGACCCAGCAGGCCCCAGACTCCGAACCTGTGACACACGGCTTGGGGTCCAGAGGATCTGGCACAAAAATCTGACCCAGTTGGGAGACTCAGTGAGTAGGATAGAAACATGCTAAAACCCAACTTGGGACTTTAAACTTTGACCGTGGCGCACTCCTTCAATCATTTCCTCTTACCGTAGCAGCTGCCACAAGAAATAATCGAGGATAGCCCCGTAGTAAAACCCCGTTCAGGGCCGTTAATGTGAGGGATAATTTACTATGATGTTTATTCCTAGCCTGAACTTACACATTATACATTGAGTTCCCAAGCCTTTTTCGGCAATCCACCATTCGAAGCAAACTAGGGAAACTATACATCCCGAAGGCTCCATGGGTATATAATTGATCCCAAAACATAGAAATAGAAGCTCCTATATAAGATTCCAAAATCTAACAGATTCCGTTTTCTTCTCCATGCCCCACATGCGAAGCCCCATACCCTGAGTCCTAGATTCCATTTCCTTTTCCATTCCTTAGCGCAAAGCCCTACTTCAACCAAACAGCTAGTTCTCATGGTCTTTTCCATTCCCCTACACAACTTATGGAACACTCCTCGACCCCTACATAATGCAACCCTATATACTCCCCAACATATAACCCTGAACCCTAAACCCCAACCCCTAAACCCTAAACCCCAACCCCCAAGCCCTCAACACTCCCTCAACCCTATATAATCCGCTATATACACACATCAGCCCATACTCAGCCGCCTTCGAGTCGATGCGGGACTTTGTTTCTCACGACCATCAGAACGTTCCTGCCATGTTTAGGGTTCAGGGGTTTACCAGGATGGGCTATTCGACCTTAAAGGGCCCTTAACCTACCCTTATTCAGGTACAAATAGGGAAATTTAGGGTCTAATAGCCCATACTGGTATCTTACTGGGGGATAGTAGGGAATAAGGGAATATGTTACATAGGGCTTCTGTGAGGACTATACTATCTTTTTCCCTGGGGTATATATTACAGAAGGATCATGTAAGGATTATAGTCTCTTAGTACCTAGGGCATATATTACATAGGATCATGTAAGGATTCTATTCCCTTATTCAATACTGCCACCCAGTCAGCTATAAAGGCTTCAAGGTTTAGAGCCTTGTTTACCAGTATGGGCTATTAGACCCTAAATTTCCCTGTTTGTACCTAAATACGGGTAGGTTAAGGGCCCTTTAAGGTCTAATATCCCATCCTGGTAGAGGTAGAAGGTTCAGGGTTCCAGGCTTAGTTGTCCATCTAATGCACACAGACATGGGGATGAGGATTGAGACGTATGGCTTTAAAACATGTCGTCATCTACTTATGCATGGCGAGTTGCTAGAGCTGGAATTGAAGCCCCTAAACCCTAAAAAACTTGAAAAAAAAATGACCCTCGGTTGGACTTACGAATCAGGCTCCACGTAACGTTGGGAGAGTTGGAGGTGTAACCTTCCTGCAACCTCACATGGTGTCCAATCTATGACATTTGAGTCTGGTCGCCTCAGATTTATCAACGAATGGGAAGTGCTGGATGACGGATGTAGGGTTTAGGGTTCATGCAGGGTTTAGGGTTCAGGGTTTAAGGTTTCTAGGGCACCTGGGGATATTCAAGGCTTTTGGGGCGGAAGGGATCTCCAGGGTCCTGTAACTGTTCTTCCAGGACCGCGGTCCTCTTCGCAGCCTGATGACCCTTGCCCCAGGTGCATTCAAGCCCTCATCCTATACCCTAACCCTACATCCCAAATCCTAAAACTCCTACATCTGAAAGCTGTTAGCCCTAAATACCGAACGCCAAATTGTCCATGGACTTGATGGGCTTCACATGCACATCAAAAGGCTTTTTCGCGTTCTGGGGTTTAAAGTTTAAGGTTTAAGGCTTATGGCTGAGGGTTATGGTTTAGAGTTGATGGATAAGGTTTAGGGGTTCGCAAGTTTTAGGGGTGAGGGTGGGAAGCTCGGGGCAGCTGATGGGGCCAACGCAAGGCGGCGCACTGCCCGCATTTGCATATGGACGGTCTACAAAAAACAGGGGTTTGCGGAGGGGCGTAGCCCCCTCATTTGCAAACACAATGATCCACACAACCTTCCCTTACTGCAAACATGGTAATAGCATGATGCTTTCCATGGCAAGCATGGATCGCCTCAAAAGATCGGGGAGGTTGTGGGTCCAACAGATCCCAGCAAGATGGCGTTTTACAATTTTTGAAAGCTCCAGACGCCCTCTTGCAGCAGGCTTCACATCACCTGGTGCAGGCACCCTTAACACTTAGGGTTTAGGGTTTAGGGTTTTGGGTTGTATAGAAACCTAGGACCCTGAACCCAAGATGAAGCGCATAAAAAGCACTCGGGAGCCTCGAACTGGGATTCTCGTCATCATTGTAGTGGATGCCGAACCTTTGCACATGCCCTTGCAGCTTGCCAACGTATGGTTGAAGGGTGCTCATATAAACATAAAACGCCGCAAACTTGACATGCCTGTCACATCATAACCTAGCGCCAAATACGCCTACTATAATATAATAGGGTATATATTGGGGTTATATAGGGATAATGGAAAAGATAATGGAAACTACTATAATTAGTATGTTGGGTTTTATGTATTGGGATAATGGAAAAGGAAATGGAAGCTACTAGAGTATGTTGGGCTTTGTTATTGGGATAATGAAAAAGAAGATGGAAACTACTATAATTAGTATGTTGGGTCTTATGTATTAGGATAATGGAAGAGAAAATGGAAACTACTATAGTATGTTGAGTTTTACATTATTGGAATATTGGAAAAGACAGTGGAAACTACTATGATTAGTATGTTGGGTTTTATTATTGGGATAATGGAAAAGAAAATGGAAACTACAGGGATTATAGGGGCTATATAGCTATTGGGGTTATATTGAGGTTATATTGGGATAATGGCAAAGAAAATGGAAACTACAGGGATTATAGGGGCTATAATGCCATTGGAGGTTATACTGGGGTTATATAGGGATAATGGAAAAGAAAATGGAAATTACTATAGTATGTTGGGTTTTATATTGGGATAGTGGAAAAGAAAGTGGAAACTACTATTTGGGTTTTTTGTATTGGGGCTTTGTGGCCCGGCTGGCGCAAAGCCGGTGCACTGCCGGCCTCGCTCGGACAGGGCCAGCAGACCCCAAAGCACTAAATGCAAAGCCCATGACAGGTGTCCATGCAATAGTAATTATAGCAATCAGAACAGTAATAATAGTAATAATAGTAGTAACAGTAGCAAAAATAGTATAATAATGATAATAGTAATAGCAGTAAGGATAGTAAGACAATCTGTAGGAAACCATATAAGTAAGGTGAAGGCTTCCAAGCGTGTCGATGACCCTACAGAGCCCGCAGCCCCCTCAACGTGGAAAATTCCCTTGCTAGCGGTAGCGCCACCGGCCAGGTAGATAGGAGCCGGACCAGAAAACAAATCTGACCCTGCTCCTGTCACATATTCTGACTGAACCATGCAATCCTCACTGACACACCTACTCAGTTTCTGCCCAAAAAGCTGGACAAAGTTTTCGCCCGCATCCACACAGCCACGGATGGTCTCTAACCTTGGCATTCACTTCGAGCTTCTGGGTTGCTATTTTGAAATTTATTCCAAGTTGCCATATTATGGCCAGATCGTACATAGCGGAGTCTCGCTATTATACCAACATAAGTTAAATTGCATTACAGCAAACCAGGCTACCGTGGCATGAGGCTATAGGATTTAAGTTTAGGGTTTTTAGATTTAGGGTTTAGGGCTTGGGATTTAGGGTTTAGGATTTAGGGAGGCTACCGGATGGATAGGCTGTGAGTTAAACCGCAGGCACAAGCTGTGGGGCCAAAGAGGTCCCCTCACTACAAACCAGACATCCTCTACCGAGGTGGTAGAAGCCATTCCCGAAGAATCCAGATAGCCATGTAGGTAATATATGCGTAGGGTTTATAGGGCTTGTAAAGGTTAGGGTTAAGGGTTTAGGGTAGAGGGATCCAGATGGCCCAATGTAGGTAATATCTACAGACTTTAGGGCCCAATGCCAATGTAGGTATTGTTTGTATACATGTATCCCTATAAGGATTGTCGAGTGCGGGCCACAACAAACGATTCGTTCCGATGCGCACGGAAGACCTCGCCTTAACAGACAGCGTTGGACTAATTCCTAAGCCGTAAACCCCTAACCCATATTCTTTCTTTGGCTGCTAATCCTAACTCTAAACCCTGGAGAGATGATGTGAAGGGCCTGTGGTTCCTTCTTGATATGGCATGTCCCAAAATTAGGGATACCCGTTTCAGGGGTCCCCAAAAGAATGATTAGTATGTTGTTCGGGGGAACCACTTGATATACAGCTTCGTGCTTATCGGTCTTGATGTTATAACGCATGACCCAGAAAACGTCACTAAACCCCAAACCCAAAGCCCTAACTGGGAAGGCGGCGGTCCCTGACGAGGGTTCGTCAGGTCGTAGAGGTATCCAATCTTTTCCTTCAGGCGGCTTTCGGGTATTAGCCCTGGCGGGTAAAGTCTTTCTGGTTGAACCAGGTAAGTTTATCTTCCCCTTGAAAAATACCGTAACCAAGACAAGGATATAATCTCATGATAAATGGCTATAACAAGTCCTATCAGAACTACTACTCTGGTGAATTTCTCTGTGGCTCCCACGAGATCAGCTACAGCTAGTCATCACAGTAACAAGATTTATTCCAAGGCTTCCCAAGAAAGCGAGCTGTGGGGGACCCTGTGGGGGTGCGGACGTAAGGGGGGCGCGCACGAGGGGTATAGATTAGGTGGGCACCCCGCCCTGTAATAGGACTCTCTCTCTCTCACAGCGACTCGGTTGACGTCAGCGCCGAACATGCTCGTTCTCCGAACTGAGCAAACTACAACAGCTGTACTCTACATGCACACAGACCTCCATGGCAAAGCAACTTTACAGAGACCTCACATGATGAGCCCAATCATCGGATATCTCTTCTACTGTAAGCTGCGGCATTCTCAGCGTATTGTGATAAAAGACCTCCCACTGTAATGCACATCCATGTTCAGCAATGACCGACTGGGAAGCGAGAACTTGAAGCAGGAAAACATCACCATACAGCATGAGAAGTAATGGAATGAAGCGAGTGAAAGCCTCCTGCACGGTGCCCCCCAACGAGAGCTCCATCCACCCCGACGTCTCACATAACCATCGAAAGCACCAGGCATCGTCACGGATGTTACGATCAAATAGCACTGCCCTGAACCACGCTGTTGTCGCCAGAAATGGGTCTCTCCACCTCAACCAAGTGTCACGATTGACAGGAAGAGGCTCCGAGACATTGATTCCGTGCTCTTGAAGGACCACAGGGAAAAGGACAACCACTCTTCTTTATCCACGTAAAGATTGGACAAGGTCTCCAAATTCAACGCAGGACATCCAAAGATTCGTCTACACATACGCACCACCCACCGCTGACAGGTACCGGCAGGCCCACGTCGTTGTTGGCTCATGGAGCAGAGAAGTTCCTGACGAGCCAGGTGATCC
>CAJNIZ010045392.1:28757-44983 GCA_905231905.1 Symbiodinium pilosum
GTCCTTGGACCCTTAGGGTCATAACTTTGCTTGTAACCCACCTCTAGCCCTCCTGAGCCCTCTAAACTGGTTATCATTGGAAGTACCAGGCATAATTGGGCTAAAGCCACCTGAATCACCACGTGCCTTACCCTAAACCCACACGTGACCCCAGAAGGCGCCTGGGCAAAACTACCCTACCCTCCTTTTCACCTTTTCTAAAAAGCAAGTCTTCCAGCTTGTGGATGAAGTTGGCATGAGCTTGGCAAGGGCAGATACCCAGCTACTCTCCGAACAAGACTGGCTGTAGCGGCACCAGCGCTTGACAATGCAACAACCCTTTTAGCACTTTGGGATATACAGACAGAAATTTCGCAAGCAGATGCCCCTCAGGGCGTCTGCACATGTCCCCATCGTGTTCTACCCTCCATGAAAACATAAATATCAACTCTCCACCTACCGCTACAAACTGTCTCATGATCTGGGTTGATCACAAAATTATGGGCCCCTTTTGGGTATAGATTAATTACGGCACCTAATATTTAGGGGTACCAAGAAGAGACCCTAATCTTGGCAACTACCCTAAACCCTAGCCCCAGTAGATTTTGGGAACTACCCATATGTCAGGCGCTTCTTGGGACTCGTGCACTTTTAAACCCTGAACTGCAAGACTGGGTTGCTGACTGGGTTGCTGTTAAAGAACTTAAATTAAGTTACTATTTTTGGGAAACCCCTATATTGGAGAATCAAATGCGAAAGAAAGTGGAAAATACATGGAAACTTGCGGAATATAGGGATTCGAGGAACTTAAATTAAGTTACTATATTGGGATTTACCACATAGATGTATATCTGTATATACCCCTTGTGGCAACTTGATTCAAGTTCCTTAACAGCAACCCAGAAGAACAAGGAAGGCCTCCCGGTAGCTTCGCACGTCCGCCCGCTCGATAGAGCGCCGGGTGCTGGCGTCCAGCACCCGGAGGCCACGCCGAGAGGTCCAGGCCAGAGAGCTCAGGTCGCTGGAGTCCTCTTTGGTAGTTTTCCTTAAAAAGGGGGACAAAAGAAAATGGAAACTACTATAGAATATTGGGGTTATATTGGGATAATGGAAAATAAAATGGAAACTACTAGGGTTTATAGGTGTTTACTACTAGGGGTTATGGAGTCCTCTTTGGTAGTTTTTCTTAAAAGGGGGACCCCCAAAAGGGTGGTTGTCAAAACTATGGTCCCTTTTTGGGTACCCTAAATATTAGGTGCCATATTATAATAGGGACCCAAAAAGGGACCATAGTTTTGACAACCACCCATATAGACCGCCAAAATACTATAATCCTTAGTATGTGGGCCCCCGTACTGGTACCCCCAATTTTGGGAAACCCCCTTTTTCTCAGACTTAGGGCTCAACTGACTACACCATGCCGCATCAACTAAGTAAGATTCGCACACTTGCCGACAAAAAATAACGAAGCGCCATCATGAGGCACGGACTGTGCTCTGCTGCACAAGAGCTCTGAACATCTTGTGTCTTACAGGACTTTGTGAGACCGTATTGATATGTCGGTAGTCAATTGCAGGGATTGTCGCCCGCCCTAATTATGTTGCATGCCGGGAAGTAGCACCACTTTAGCTGACCCCTACACCTCCTAAATCAGCAAAGACGGGAAGTCTGCAGTCCTGGCTATATTGCACCAGCACCTCGTCAGCCGAACCCCTGGGTACAAATTCGATCCTCAGTAGAGCTTAGGTCCAAGGTGAAGGGATGCTTTGGCGGATTGGTTATAGGGTTCAGGGTTTAGGATTTAGAGTTTAGGGTTTACGATTTAGGGTTTAGGGTTTAGGATTTAGGGTTTAGGGTTTAAGCTTCAGGAGGGTGTATTGCCATTGGAATGGGCATTCGGAGCTTCTGCAAGCAGGGGCTCCCTTGGAGACAAGGTTTGGCGATCGTGTCTTGTTTGATGAGCCGCCTATGCCTGTGCTGACCTACACTCTCTGCTCAACCCCAGCCAGATCCTGGGTAGGCATATGATGAAACATTAGCGTAATCTACAGACTAACTACAAGCAGCGAGTTGCTAATGGTTTTCCTATATAGAGTTCAGATAGGCTTCTGGAGAAGCAGATGCTCCTTAATCCCCCTTCCCCTGGGATTAAAACCCCCCATGCCCTACTACTATGAAATATGCCCATGGTATATCAAAGTTTACAGGGAACAGTTCATATCAGGGGGGTGGGGGTCCCGATATTAAGGGGAAGGGGATTACTGGCCTCCACCCTGTAGGGCCCCACCTGTCTTTAAGTCTGCAGAGACTGAAACCCCAACAAAGGACCCTTTGTGCTCATAAGATAGCAAAAACCCTAAACCCTAAACGTACCTGCTGGCTACTTCTCTATCTATACCTGGCTGGATCGCAGAAGAAATAAACAACTTCCTCCTGGTTATAGCAGGGAATGGAGAAGCGGATCAGAAACGTACCCCAAATTTACCGTTACACACCCCTCCCCCAAACAAGTTCCTATATTCCAGCCTTTCACTCCCAGCATGTGACTACCATTGGGGCGCGATGAGCTGCAATACACTGCTTGCTGCACACCAAGCCACTATTCCTCGTCATCTTCTACCCGAAGCCCTACTGCAAGCCCGATTCTTTCCTCTGTTGTCTCCCCTAATGCTCCATGCTACTTGTCCAACGTGTTTTTTCATGTGAGCAGTCCACAAATACTAAGGTTGCAGTAGAGCAGTTGGCGCACAGGCACGGAACACAGGCCAAATAACAAGTTAGCCTTTTGGCACTTACTGTGGGAACAAACGAAGCCGAACCAATTGAGCATCAAAAGCACCGAGGAGCAACAAACCCTCGAAAAGGGTCGGAATGTTTTGAAACCCTAAGCCCTGCAAGCTCTAAATGTTGGTCAGGTCTCCGCCCCTGACGGCCAGTGCCCGAAGCTGCCCAGCAGCCCGGGCTAAAGTTTTCTGCGCAAGCAGCAGCACAAGATGTGGTTTGGGGCATGGCGGGGCGTGTGGCCAGGGTTTTTGAGAAGGGCTCCCTATGACAACCAAGAAAATTTCAGCAGAAACGTTATTGCAAAGAATCCACGTCCCCTCAACTCATATACCCCTTCCCCTGACGTGCATGCTGGATTTCGGGTCCTGGGTTTCAACGCGCTGGCGCATCTGCCTCAATACTAGAAACTGGTACCCTGCGAAGGGGCAAACCACACACGATGAACCAGCTTCTTATAGGCGCTCGAAAAAAGCACCAGTGGATTTGACAAACCCATGGACATGTGACACCAGGCAATCAAGATTGTGGCCGTGGTTGCCCGCTAACAGCTCTCGGCGCAGAATAATGAATTTACTTATTGGTGTTTCAGGGAGTGGGGGAGTGGATCCCTATAATAATCCCTATATATTCCCCAAAGATACCCCTATACTGGTACCAATATTCACCTCCGGACTCCCATTAAAGGTTTAGCCTAGAACTTTGTTTGCAGTTCCGGGGTAAAGCATACTGGCTAGGGTTTACCCCAGAACTGAGATCCCCATAATGTAGGGCCTAAATAACTGCCAACATCAGTTGAGGTCTGTTTGAAGTGGCCTTACATATATATAGAACTATAAAAAGGACCTAGGACCATGACATTAGATACTTGGATCTATTTTCATAAGCCCTTGTACTTCACCAAATGAGCTGTTGTCTAAACTCCTAGTATCCCCCTTGATAAACCCTAAAGTAGTCCCCTATACAACCCCCTGAACCCTAAACCCTAAACCCCAAAACCCAAAACCCTACACCCTAATCCCTAACCCCTAAACCCCAAACCCTAATCCCTAAAACCCAAAACCCTAAACCCTAATCCCTAAACCCTAATCCCCAAACCCTAAACCCTAATCCCTAAACCCTAAACCCCAAAACCCTAAACCCTAATCCCAAAACCCTAAACAGGCTGTGCAACCACGCCTTGGCGAAGTGGGGCCGCTTGCGCCGGGTAGCCGTCTTTGGGCTTGCAAAGGTCTGAAGGCTCTGACCTCAGGGTTTAGGGTTTGGGGTTTAGGGTTTGGGGTTTAGGGTTTAGGGTTTAGGATCTATAGTCTCCCTAAAGTAGATAGAATATAGGGTTTAGAGTTTAGGGTTATAGTCCCCCTGAAGTAGGTAGCACATGGGGTATATGGGGATCTTGTGAGAAGATACCCAAAGCCATATTCTATCTGCTTTAGGGGGACTATAAGGCTTTAGGAGGGACCCTTAGTGGGGACCCTTCTAGCTTATTGGGGGTAATACGGGTACTACCTGCCTGGTTATATAGGGGGTATACAAGGCCTACCCTTGAAAAAATCAGCCACCACCACTGTCACACTTCTCCCTTCCCCCAGCGAAAAGCAAAATTTTCTCTAGACGGTGACAACTAGGTCCACATAACTACTTCTGGGCTTAGGACGGAATTATCCGGAGGAAAGGATTGCGTGAACTTGTAATGAGTACTTGGGTCAATCTCCCACCCAGTAGTAGGTACCACAAGGGACTATTGTAGGTATGTTAAAGCCCTATAAACACCATATTAAGCAGTTATTATTATGATAAACTATACGGGGGATTTGCCTAAATGAGTACCTGTCAAACTGCTGCTCCATCCTCAGGATCAAGTGAGCAACCTACACCCTGAACCACACATAGAAAATCAAATTCTGCTTCCTGAACCCTACCTTAGAATCGTAGACCCAAAAACCTATAACTCCTAGACCCCATACAGCCTTAACCCGATCAACCGTACAAACCCTAAACCTTATGCCAATAACCCTGAAGCCCTAAACCCAATCCCCAAGCCCAGAGCAAGCGGCAGGGGCTGCACCGGAACATCCTCGAAGATCCGCTTGCCCCAGCGAGGCATAGCGAAGTCAGTGTGGAAAATCTACTGCCCTAAGGGTCCAAGTACCTAATAATAATATACTTACCCAAAACCTGTACTATAATTCCTATTACCCAAATCCCAAGTACTTAATTATTGGGTACATGGACCCTCTGGGCTGGGATTTAGGATTTAGGCTCTTCAACCCTTGGCAGGCGCGTTCTTCAAACACTAGTCTTATCTGCAATAAGAACTACAGGGATAGAGGTTACGGCGTCGTCATGAGTTAAGTGTTTTCCTATCTAGTCGAATTAGGAGGATTCGAAAACGGCCGGAATTACTTCTTATGGACTTTATGGCCAGGCGGGCATCTTTTTATAGACTTGGATCCCCTTGAACTTAAAAAGTCAGAGGCCTCAAGGATATGCGACGGCCTTATAAAGTTCATCCATAACCTACCATTGTGAGGCTGCAGTGGGCGATGAGATCAAAACGTCTAAAGGCGGGGCATCCTCTCTGAGGGGGTCTTGAGTACTAATGAGGCCCTAATGTGCATAGCGCTAGGAAGGTTAAGCTCAAGACTCATGGTGCTACCCCTCCTAAACCCTAAACCCTAAACCGTCGTTCCCAAAAAGTGGGGGCTGCGGCAATAATCCCCAGGTTGGCTGTGGCGTTGTGTTTTGGGCCGCTGACAGCTGCACCGGTCAAGGGTTATAGTCCCCTTCAGTAGATAGAATATGGCTTTGGGTATTATAATAAGATCCCCATATACCCCATATTCTATGAACCTGAAGGGGACCCTTAACCCTATATACCCCATGTTCTTTCTACTTAAAGGGACTATAAGGATTTTCGGGTCATCTTCAGCTGGTGCCTTAGGCTGAATTAGGATCTAAACTCAGCAAGAATCAACCCTTTCAGCGGCTAAAACCTTATATGCCCTAAAAGTGCTACAATACTCCCTATGTAATCCCCTATATTGTCCCCTTTAAGAAGTTTAGACCCTAAACCCTTGAACCCTATGCTGATAATGAAGATACCACATGACCTATACTGTAGGTGGACCCCCCACCCGGTAACAGTCTAGGGTTTAGGGTTGGGGTTTAAGGTGCAGGTGGGCCCCCTGCCCAGTAACAGTGCCTATAAGGAATAGTAGTATCTATATTACGGTCCTCCTCATATTCCTAATAGATCACTATTACAGGGTGGGGGTCCTCCTAACCTATAGTTTAAAACTCCTTGAAAGGGGGTTTTAGAGGGGATTATATTGAGGAGCATTCTAGGTGGATACTTGGAGTTCAGACTAATTATTGCTCACCTGACCTCAGCCTCATATCTGAATACCATATGACCATATTTCTCAAGAAGTAGAAAAGGTGCATAGTTTAGGGTTTAGGGTTAGCCCTAAACCCTAAACCCTCAAGCCCTCACCAACTAAAATCACCAGCCTCGTGCATCTTCTCCAGAAGCTTCTTGATGCAGTTAAGCTCCTGAACAAGGCAGCTAGTTTGAAAGTTGGGGTTTAGGGTTTAAGGTAGTACTATTACTATTATTGCTATTATTATTGCTATTATTATTGCTACCATTATTCTTATTACTACTAACAAGGCAGATGCTTTGAAAGTTACAAAGATTTGGGGTCCTGTGTTTGGGTCCTGGTCCTTAATGTAGACCCCTGATTAATAAACCCCTCCCCCTTAATAGGGATTACAATAAAAATCCCTTCGAAGGAGGGGTTATAATCAGGGGTATACATTATGATAGGAGATATAAGATGTTGGTCTGTATGCGAAATCTCCGTGTTTGGAAAATTCCGTTTGAATCATCCATTCCGTCCATCTTATGGATGCCCCGAAGCCGTCCAACTTGCTACTTGGCCAAAACGGTTGGGAAACAAGCCTTCTCTAGTAGAACAGGACTAACCCTAAACGAATGATCCCCATCTGGCTGAGACTGGTGCCGCAAGATCCGTCGCCCGATGAAGAATTATGGTGGGTGAGCACTTTCTGGTTTTTGGGGCGAATAGAGCCGCACAAGGAATACGAGGAATGCTATACGACTCGTGCTGGTGTGGAAGCAGGCCTATAGCACTTTTTCTCACCCACCAGTGTGCTAGATGTGGGGCGGGGGGTTCATAATCGGTGTATGGTAGGTAAAACGATGAGGCAAGCCTCCTAAGGCCAAAACGTTTGCATCAACATGCTTCTCAGCCAAAATGGATTTCAGCTCGCATTAGATGCACCGTGCTGTGTCCAGCCATCTCCAAAGCCCGGATGCGATATGAGCTGTCGTCTTAACTCCTAGTATCCCTCTTAGCAACCCCTATTTTTTTAAGGAGTTTAGACTACAGCTCATGTATATAGATACTATATACAACAACCCGATTTTACAGGGATCCTTCTCATGGGGACCCCTGATTCTTCTGATGCTTGTACCCAGACCCCGTAAAGGATCCAAAAAACGGAACCCCCTAGTAATCCCCTGGTTTCCGCAATGTAGTAATGGGTTCATGTTGGGGGGGTTCCATTTTTTGGATCCTTCCCTAAACCCTAAACCCCTTGAGGGGGTCTGGGTAGCTGGTTCCAAAGCCCAGATGCAAGCAAGCTAGCCGGGCTCCTTGTGCGGAGCCTCTCAGGCCATGACTTCAGGGCTGAATTAGGGTGTAGGGTTTAGGGGTTTAGTGTGGCGTCTAGGGTCTAAGACTAAGAGCATAGGGTTTACGCACGCGCATCGCACAAGCAAGCACGGCAAAGACTGTCCGGTCCGGCGCCACTACAACACTGACACAGTTGGGACTACACTACACTACCACTCAAGCGACACCACACATCCCACCACTCAGTTCAGCATCACGACGTGAGGCCAACTTCACACCAGCAGGTCGGGGAGAATAGGGTTAAGGGCTATAGAGTTTCGGGGGGTTTACGGCAGAGGGTTCAGGCGTTCAACGCAGAACGTCCCAGAGTCCCAGTCAGGGTTTAACGCTTCCGTGGTCTCGCAAGAGTTGCTTTGTGCCAGTGATTTTGCCACCATGATCTTTGCGATTTAAAGGCTCCAGGATCATGCAGCGCCTAGTCTCGGGTTTTGGCTTTAGGGTACGTCGCAGGATAGACTCGCAATGTTGGTTGAAAATACAACTTTAAAATAGTTCAATCAACTTTACAGCATGAGAAGCGATTCAACAAGTCTACAACCAGACGTGCTATGCCAGATGCATCTGTAACTCCGCAGGCTGAAAAGAGCAGCTTCAGTAGTGATTTTGGGCGGTTGGACCATGCAAGATTGTATCCTCTTCAAGAGTACACACTGTAACCAAAAAGAAGGCTTAGTCTTACTCTACCTTTGACACAACAGTTATTACACACTTGTTGCCATCCCTATCTCCCCGCACCAGCGTCACAAGTCTATCAACCCTAAGTCCTACAAAAACCCAAGCCCTCCGCCGAAAGAGACTCCATATGGTAGGACATCACAATTGAGGCCTCTATTCGAGTCCACAGCATCGTACGGCCACCAATATTCAAAAACTAACCATCATTTTGATAACCCTCCATGATTGAGATACCGTCAAAGTGGAATCTATCTTGGGGGTTCAACAGAAAATGAAAGAACTGAAATTCGTACTCATAGCCACCAATGACCAAACACAAATCCATAGCACACTCCATGTAGCGACGCGCCCACACATATAATTACTGCCCTACTTCCCTTCAAAACATGTTGGAACATCTCACTTCAATTCTCGCAATTCCGTGTTCTTCTAGTCCTAGGGCTATACCCGCGAATACGCGGATCAAAGCAACAAGAGCTCATGGATTTACCGCCCGTCCTCCATACGATTTGCAGCAAATGCTCACGAAGAGGCGGCTGCAACCAATAGGTTCTATCAACATGGTAACTCCCAAGTTGGGCTCCGCTAGAAAACTTCAGAATCTATGACCCTGGTACTCCAGGTGCATAAATGGAAGCTCCCTCCTGCTTCCCAAAAAAGATAAGGTGGGTTCCTGCAACAAGGCCCAGAAAGCAAACCCACAACTTCAAGAACCTGAGCCTAAATCCCCAGCTGCCCTCCTATCCCTGCTGTGGGAGGCCTCCTCGCCAGTGTATACGGCTAAGATCCTCCGCCGGCGGCGTCTGAGCAGGGAGAGCACCTTGGATTTGCCAGCTCCAAGACCCCATTCCTTCCTTCGCTAAGAACATGAGGCAAGTTAGCCTGTGTGGATTTTTGTTGGGGGGTTCCGGCTTCCTGGATTGAAGGAATTGAGTATCCTCGTCCTGATTCGGAAGCTCTGTCGGCTGCAAGTTTCAGGATGTAGGCTTGGCGCCCTAGCCACAAGGGCGGGAAAGGAACTGTGGGGGAAGGTTTCACCCAAAAGGGGGAAGTAAACAGCAGACTAGCTGAATGGATTTTGCCGCTATCGACTCTATGCATACTACTGCTTAGCACTATAGTACAATTCTATTCATCCCGCCCTCTCATGATTAAACCCTGAACTTCCCTTGCAGGTATCCATCTCCCCAAATAGTACAACACAAACCCTAAACCCCCCTAGATCATGCACCTTGTAAGGTCTAGCAATATCGTTGCCAAGTGTTTTCATCTTTTTGCAAGAAGGCGGTTGCTGTTGTGAGTGCTCTGGCTGAAATCCCTACAGCCGTACTGCTTTATAGTTGATCCTATCCGCCCAGAAACCCTCTCACCATGTTATGATTTCAGCCGCTTGGCTGAGGTTACTTTAGACCAAAAAACTGTGGCTGCTAAAGGTCAACCGCTGGGTTCTGTTAGAGCCACGTGGCCTCCTATAGCTAAAGGGTTGGCTTGTCGGCTACTCATTTGGGTAGTTTATAGGGGTACTATTAGGGTTATATGGGGGTTGTGCAAAAGAAAATGGAAACTACCATATAGAATCCCATGCGCCCCCATATAACCCATTATAGTAGTTTCCATTTTCTTCCCATGAGCCCGAAATATCCATTAGCCCATAATCACTATAATGTTGAGTTTACCCGAAAGCCTATAAAGCCTAAACCCTAATATTGAGATTTCAGTGGATCCCGAGACTGCCTTGCTCCAGGTTGTCCTTGCCAAGGCGCCCCAGTATTCTCCAACACTCCTTAGGCTTGCGACCGGTGTAGTGTTTCGTGTTTGGGTGTAGGGTTTAGGGTTTAGACACTCTCGTGTGATATG
This sequence comes from Symbiodinium pilosum, assembly GCA_905231905.1. Lineage (NCBI taxonomy): Eukaryota > Dinophyceae > Suessiales > Symbiodiniaceae > Symbiodinium > Symbiodinium pilosum. The sequence goes on from CAJNIZ010045392.1 coordinate 38,771, forward strand.
TGAGGGTTGCGCCAGATTATGGGTACGGTTTTGGGGTTCCAATAATCAGGACTGAAGTGTCATGGGGTCTATATTGGGTTGCCCTTCCTTTGGGAAACTACCATGTAGAGGACAAAATGATAGCGAATAGTCTAGCTAGATGTTTGGAGTTGTCTTGCGGAACTGAACCGTTGTTTCTCGCATGTTTCATTTTCGTTTGTGTGGTGTATGCATCTTACCCTGAGGTAAACAAAAAGAATTTGACGGAAACGTGTTGGCATCTGTTCAGGCTTCCACGGTTGCTGGGAGGGTTTACTTGCGTAACCTCCAGTGTGGATCCTCTTTGGGTTTTAGGCTTTAAGGTTTAGGTTTCAGGGTTGCCTATATGATGTGTTCTGGGTTCCACATAGATCTAGATGAGAGGAAGGTGCTGCGTTGAAGGATCTAGGTGACTCCTACTAGGCTACTTGGCAGTGCAACGTAGAAGGCGAGCACGTCTACTCCTAAACCCTATAGTCCCCCTTAAGTAGATAGAATACAGGGTATATGGGGATCTTATCTTATACCCAAAGCCATATTCTATCTACTTCATTGGGACTATAGGTTTAAGGGCATAGGGCTTAGTGTAATGCCCGCGTCATGGGTTGCTGGCTGAGGTTCCACCATCGCTGATGTATACCATGCCCGGAGGCTGCGGCGACTGGTAGTAGAAGCCTGGAGCTCTCAAAATCCCAAGCCCTAAACGCTAAACCCAAGGTTTTTTGTTGAAATGACAGCTGGGAGTTTCAAGCTTAGACTCCTAAACCCCATAGTCCCCCTTAAGTAGATAGAATATAGGGTATATGGGGATCTTATTATAATATACCCAAAGTCATATTTTATCTACTTAATTGGGACTAGAGGTTTAAGGGCATAGGGCGTGGTGCAGGGTCAAGGTCTTTGGGTGCGTTGAGGGTCTAGAGTTTGGGGCTTGAGGCTTAGGGGTTTAGGGTTTAGGCTTTAGGGCTTAGAGGTTTAGGGGTTTAGGGTGTAGCAAATGCCTAGCCTACTGACCCCCTACAAAACCCCCTCTTTTCGTGTCAAGCCCTCTGTTCGTCAGAACATGTAAACATATGTAACAAACGAACAAACATACATACATGCATGCATGCATGCATACATACATACATACAGACGTACATGATAAGAATGTACATACTTTTGTTTACATTCTTTGGTGCCTCAGAGTTTGGCACGTTGTGGAGGGGGGCTGAGGTGCAGGTGCAGGCTTCGCTGCGCTGCTGGTGTTTCCGACACCTGCACTTGGTGTTCTCGACACCTGCACTTATTGGTGCTTAGTAGCGAATATAAGGAACTATAATCCCCTTGTAATCCCTAGATAATATGTACCGTTATTCCCTACTAATGCCCGGTAAGGCAAGTTCCGGCGGGAGATCTCTGCGAGAAATGCTTGACATCGTTGCTTTTAATGCCCGCTGGGCTCTCCCAATCAAGAACACCAATCCTAATGTTGGGTTCGTGATGGTACATGAGTTGGTCTTTCGGCTGAACGGATTAATGATAACGGGTACGGACTACAGCGAACTTTTCGCTAAATTGAGCACCGGAATGATCCCCGGCCATGGAAAGAAAGTTAATTGACATAGCACGAGACCCCCCTCCCCACACACACACAATTTTGCCGAAACATTGGGCGACCCGGAGTATTTAGAAGATGGGGTGATATTGCGTAGGATCCAAACTTCTAGATTCTAGAACTCACACACCCCTAAGCACGATGAACGATAATCCTTAACTACAGAAACCGTAAATGGCACCCCCAAACTTTGGACACGCGCCCCTAAGTTTCTCAGACAGCTACCTGGTTTCACTTTCTTCCGGCCAGGGGGCGGGTTGCTTGCTGCAGCGATCTCAGTACTGGTGAGTGCTGCAAGCAGCCTCAACGAGGCAGGCGCCAAGACCGATCTGGGATTTCATGCTGTGTACGTCAAGTATTCTTTGCCACCAAACAGGGTTGAAACCCTGGAGCACTAATGATACAAGGACTACTATGGACATGATACACACTCTTCGTGCAATCATACAATCACTTCTACCACTTCTAACTGCAGGGACTGCAAGTTCCACTGGTGGCCGGACGTTGTTGCGGCTGTTGATATAGCTGCTTCTCAATAATCAATCATACAACCTTTCGCAGGGACACCCATAATCCCTTCAGTCTGTGAAGATCCGCATGGTAAGCCCCAAGCCAAAAAGCCAGCCCTGCAGGAATGCATGCATACAAACGCTCAGACATGCATACAGAGGCAGGCAGGCAGCCAGACCAAAAAGCCATGCGACCATGCATACATGCATATGCGTATGCTCGCACAGACGTGCGTACGCACATGTACGCACATGTACGCACATGCTCGCACATGTGCACATACGCAGGTACACGTGCATACGTATATCAATACGTACATGCATACACACATGCATGCAAACATGCATGCCTACCCACTGCCATCCATACATAGACTAGCCTGTATGCCACCAAGTCGAGGGTGCAGCACATCCCTTGCCCTTTACGATTGACTCTGCAAGAACACGTCTAGGATACCTTCACAAGCTGCTCTTCAAGGAAAGCTAAATGGATGCTGGCAGGCATAGCGCATCTTGAGCAAAGCTTGGGGATACCACTTAGGAGATACCTTTTCAAAATCCCCCTACCATCCCTAAACCCTAAACCCTAAACCGCACTGATAGAAATCACAATTACAATTGGCTTTCAGGACTATACTTCAAAGATCTCGACAAATCCGAGCTGAACAATATGAACTCCCCTCCAGATTTCAAGGTTTGGTACTGCCCCCACCCAGTAACAGTTGGATAATAAGTAGAATATGGTTATATATAGCCCTGAATAGGACCCCTAATATAGACTGTTACTGGGTGGGGGCAGTACCCAAGTTAAAGGCCCTAAACCCTAATCCCTAAACCCTAAACCCTAGGTGCACAATATGAACTCCCCTCCAGAGTTAAAGGGTTCTTTTGGCCAAGCTATGGGTCTGAGACTGCTCTAAAGGCTGAGGTGGCTTTGCGGCTAAGAGCCGAATCTGAAGAATACAAAGTTGCAGCCCAAAAAAAGGGTTTGAATTCAAGATCTTGCCAAAAAAAGGGGTTTGAATTCAAGATCTTGCCAAAAAAGGGGTTTGAATTCAAGATCTTGCTGAAAAAGGGGTTTGAATTCAAGATCTTCCTTGAAATTCCCAACTGAAATCTTGGCATTTCAACGCCTGAACAGTAGGAGGTCCTGCTAGAAGAGGTGTGAGGGGCTCAGATGACAAAGGTCCACCGTTTAGGGTTTAGTTTTCAAGCTGGGGCAGACTCACAGTTACTTGGATACTCTTAGATGAGAATAGGCGTGCTGATTCTGAGGCTGGAGTTGCATATTAAGATTCATCCAGACCCAAGAGTTGGGTTAAGGGTTTAGGGTTTAGCCAGAGGGTCCATATATACAACTATTAGGGAAGTAGGCCCCAAAATGCCATACTCTTAAAGGAATTCTGGGTTGTTTATGTGGTCCCTCTGCGGACTAGATGTAAAAGCTCAAACGCTGCTGCCTAAGCTATCTGCTCCTCATGGACCTTGCGTGAGAGGACCTTTAAATTTTCTGGCACTGTGGAAAGCCCCCTTCGAAAAATGGCAACGAACCTCGGGGTCATTACCCAAGGGCTCCAATGTAGTTCCTTTTGGGTTTGTTATGGGTTTAGGGTAAGGGATTATAACATACTACCCAAAAAGGAACTAGATAGGAGGGTCTGGGTAGTTTTTAGATTGGTTCAATAGGGACTTGAGGAGCTCACTTTCTTCCTCTTCATGTTACTCTGACTTCTCTTACTCTTACTCCCGACTACTACTCCCGACTCCTACCCCTGTTCTACCCTAAACCCAAATGCTTACTCTTACTTCTCTCTTACTTTTTTTGACTATGACTTGCCTTACCCTTACTCATCTTACTGCATACTCCTACTGTACTCTACCTCTTCTTCCTGCACGTCTAGTTCTTTTTTGTTCTTTATCCGGCTGAGATCGGCACTTCTTGTTCTATGGAGTTGTTGGTTTAATTGCTTCGCATTTGAGGAGGCAAGGGGTGCAGCACCATCATGCGTGCTGTTTGAAAGCGCAGGCTGACACTAAACGCAGGCTGACACTAAACAGCGAACCCAGATCCTAAATCCAAAACCTTTACCCCATTCTTGGGTTACTACCATTCCCCCCCAAGCCTAAACCCTGAACCGTAAACCTAAATCGAATGGCTGTTTAGTAACCTTCTAACTCGGCGTCTAGCAGCTGAGGCAGGGGAGGAAGCTGAAGAAGGACAAGCCCAGCAGGGTGGCAGCCAGTAGCCCCGCCCAGCGGCCTTGCTTCACTTAGAACCCAATTTAGAGTTTGGGGTTTAGGGTGTCGGGTTTATTTAGGGTTTAGGGTTTCGGATTTATTTCGTGTTTAGGGTTTCGGATTTAGGGGGGTCAGGGCCAGGGGGACTTAGCAAGTGGGTTAATAACAGGGGGAATTTGCAAGTAGTAATAACCCCTAAAATAAGCCATATACTCACCCAAGTAAACCAATTTTTAACTTACTAGCTAGGTCCCCATGGCCCATTGAGTAAAGCCTAATTTTTGAAAGCAAAGGTGCCATCCCTCAAACTGACATTTAAGCACATAAGCCAGGACAGGACTCCATAAGCATCCCGACCTACGCGGTCCGAATTGAGGATCATGGCAGTAGTACCTGCAGAATCTTCATGAGTTTGACCATGTAAGCCATAGCCCAGCGGAGGAGCTTTCAGCCTACAAACCACGCCCCAGAAAGCAAAAGTGACCTCTCAGGCCCTATCCCTTCGGGACACTCACTGTGAGCTTCCCCGCTGCTTTGGGCTTACACCTTGGGAGTTGAAAATGAGGGTTCAGTCCTGCCCTGGTGCTATGCGCACAACTTCCCAAAAGGCTCCAGTGAGTAGCTGTCTGGGCTTTAAGACTAACATGGGAAGGTAAAGTAACCGAGCCAGGAAAGGTACAGTCATGAAATGTCATGAAACAACCCTGAATATGTAACCGCCAGGAATGAGAGATTGCCTATAAACCAAACCCATAACCCCAAGCCCTAAACCCATACCCCAAAGACTGTCTGCCGAGAAGCAAAGGCTCTTTGAAGTCACACAGCTGTGAGGCTCTGGGCGCAGTGACAAGAAAACAGCCAGCAGCAGTAGCCTGCGTTTCAGGGCTGGGGCTTAGGGGCCTAGAGTCTAGAGATTAAGGTTTCGGCGTGATGGTAGAGGTGGCTTTGTGGACCCGGGACTGCTATATGGAAGGCCCTGTTTTGGGACCCCAAACAACTCGCTGTTTTCGCCATGCTTCAGGCTTGCAAGCCGTCGAGGACAAAAAGCTTTCGGGGAGGGGCACAAGGTGCTGCGGTTTGGTAGTTACAGAGCTCAGTCAGTAGGACCGGGGTGGCAAGCTCTAAGTGTTTGTGCCCTTGTACTATTCTTCTCCCGGGCTTGATCAACACCAACCCACGTACTGCAGGAGCCCCGCACTCCCTTTCTAACCTCTGCATGAAGCTTTCCATGAAAGAGCCCCAATACATACCCAAATATGCTATCTTCATTATAAGGGGGCGGGTTCCAGAAGAAAACCCTTACTTGGTGGCAAACTCTACATGCCACATGGTCTGCGGGCACCCTAAACATTAAACCCTCAAACCTTCGCTAAACTCTAAAACCCAAGACCCTAAACCTAAACCCTATCCGTAGTAACTCGCCGTAATCGCCACTGAATCTATTCAGGAACCCTCCCTTGTTTTGAACTGTTTCTGGGTAGGTTATAATAGGCAAGAAAACGAGTTCTCAGGACACCTTTAGAAGCCCGAAACTGTAGTTCAGATCATTGTTTCCATCCTAGTTCCCATGTTCTCGTCATTCTTGTCCATTTGATCCTGCATTGTTTGCTTGGGGGGGTTGTAGAACACTACTTGGAGGTTCAGAGGAATGCTAACGCAAGCATGAATGTGCTTAAAGCCCAATTATGGGCCCCAAGTCCCCGAAATAAACTATTTGATTCCACTTTCCATGTAATTCTCTGATATTGGACTGTGGGTATGTAGAACACCCTCAACCCTAAATCCCAGGTCCTAAACCTATTGATATGGGGGTTCCCAAGATTAGGTGCACTTTTTTTTTTGGGGGGGGGG
>CAJNIZ010045393.1:0-11257 GCA_905231905.1 Symbiodinium pilosum
ACACCCCTCGTGTGGTTTTCAAAGGACACATGCCAGAATAATGTACCGTCAAAAAACCACACGGCGCGTACTACTACTACTACTACTACTACTACTACTGCTACTACTGCTACTACTGCTACAACTACAACGACAGCCACCACTACCACTGCTGTCATTCTTGTTCCTGCAACTGCGTATGTCTCGTCCTATTTAGGTCGTTCAACTGCTGGCTCCACGTTCACGATATCTGGCATGGATCACAGGCCAGGTTGTTCCGGCAGGACATCACCAGACAGGCGTTTGAGTCATGAAGGCAGACCTGGCCAAGTCGTGCTGATGTTGGTGGGGGTTAGTAAGCATTTTAGATCATTCTTTGGGCAATACCCTTTATAAGGATTGTAATATGCTTGAAGCAAGGCCCCCCCCATTTTTGGGAAGTCCCCAGTAGCAGTCATAGCAGCGGCAATTCTACCCCTGAGCCTTTTAGGTATAGGGTTAGGGGCCTGAGTTTAGGGTTTGGCTTAGGGTTCGCACAGATCTATTACGCACACCCTGCCAGCAGAAAATATCGAAACGCAACCTCGGAACATCTCCCGAGCCTTACCTACACTGCCCTGCTTAACTACTTCCTGGGGCTTAGTAGGGAATAAGGGATAATACTATACGGGGCTTACTTAGGGATTATCTTCCCCCCATCCCCTACCCCATTTAGGCTACGTGACTACGTAATCTAGCTGAAGCCCTGCGGCTGCCATAATCCCTAAACCCTACCTGGACCCTCCAATGTAGTTCCTTTTTGGTTTGGTATGTGTTTTTGGTTCGGACTCTTTTTAGGACTACCAAAAAAGTACTACATTGGAGGGTCTTGGTAAGCCCTGCACCCTAAACCCCATAATTTGCTGGTGGCCACGGACGCGGGGTTCAACTGATCCTCCAAGTCTGGCTCCCTGGGCATAGCCTCACAACAACCGTCACAATATCCAACGGTGGAAGTATGGGGTCGGTTTAGGGTTTAGGGGTTTAGGGTTTAGGGGTTGAGGGTCTAGGTCTTAGGGGTTTAGGGTATGGGAAGTAGCCAGCCCCCCAAAGGGATCTAAAAATTAGATCCCCTAGATCCAGATGAGAAATTATACAAGGATTATATAGGTGTTATTATAGGTCTATATAATGTTTCTAATTTCTAGATCCTCCCAGGAGTCTGGGTATGGGTAAAGGAAAGGTGTGTACTAAGTTACTAAGTATATGAGTAGCGTTTTTGAGTAGCTTTATTTGGTGGTTAAACCTAGTAAGATCATATTCCTTAAATAAAATACTATACCCCAAAAGGAGGATATAATCTTACGGCTATATTGGGTACCATAGTATCCCCAAATAAAATACTACTCATATGAGGACTCTGGAACTAAGGGCCGGTACAACGCACCCACGGTTCTCATCTTGAACTACACTCGAAATTCTCATTACATCAAGAGAATGAATCGAATTAGCAAGCAGGAAATAGCGCTTGCATTGTATGGTCCCTTGATGGCGGGCAGCTGGATCTGCATACCATGAGCTATGCAACATGTTCGGCTTAGAGATCTGTTTCTATCTTTGAGACGCTTCCGAGGCATCATTTCTTTTGTTTAATGCGGGTCCTCTCACCTACCTACCCTAGATTTGCAGTGTTTACAGTTCCCATTTTCTTGGAACTAAGGACAGGAGGCTCAGTATTTGAGAAATCCTCACATCATCCGTCGAGATGATCTGAAGCCCTGGCCCCTGCAGACTTAAGGGTTTATCCAAACGCGACGCTTTCGGCTGATTTTGCCGACCTGCCAAACCTGTTGAAACATCTTCTCAGGTGCGGAAACATGAGCCCTGTATAGCTTTTTTCCAAAACCAGAAGTACATCTTCGGGGGCCCCCATGATACGGACAATAACAAGGTATATGGAGCCCCCCACTTTTGGAAAACTACCAATACACACCGCAGTTTCCATGCCATGTTCCATTCTCTTGTCCATTTGATACTCTTCAATTTAAGTGTAATCCCTAGACCCTCAATCCTAAACAAGGCATTTTCCGTTTCATTTTCCATTGTCTGGCTACCCAGCCTGATGAACATCTACGTAGGCGCGGAAACGGCTTCGTTGGCTGACCTTTGTGGAAGCAGCAGCTTGCTTGCACAGGGATATGATAGGGCCCCTTTGTGGGTTTAGAGCTCTGCTAGGGGTTGATAATGTTTTTTGAAGTATTGAAGTAGATTATACAACGAGATATTTGGGTTGTGGAGTCTGGCTGATACAAAAAAAATGCATGACCTTCAAAGCATTGTGCCTTTCCTGATGATGGTACTGTAGTATACTCAGGCCATGCCGGCCAAGATGTTTAGTGGCAACAGGAACTTGAAGTTGGGGGCTGCCTACGCCCTGCATAGCAAGGATACCCGACTCTTCCGAATCTTGTTTCATAACAACCCGGCGCACCAGGTTTTCTAGAGCTTGTAAGTGAAAGCTGCCCACTGTGCCTAGGTCGCAAAGACTGGCAACCAGAGCCTGCGTGCTATCAAAGCCACGCTGTTCATCTGAACGCACGCACACACACGCGCACACTCTGTCGATGCTGGTGCGTTGATATGTCGTGCCTCCCTTGCGGCACCCGGATCTCTGGCCACAAGGAGTATCTTTTGGAATCACGCAGGCAGTCTGGAGTGTTTCAAGAAAAAGGGAGCTCTAAACTTGTCGAATCCCCTAAGTCCTAACCCCTCTGTGGAGAGAGGAAATATTGCACAACCCAGGATCCCAAATAGTCCCCTCCCCTACTATTAAACCCCCACCCACCTACTACAAAATACTTTCATGATGTGGCATGTTACAATATATTGGGAGTATCTAAATATCAGGTGGGGGGGGGGGGCCTAAACCCTAAACCTGAAACCTTAGGGGTGGGTGGGGTTAATATTAGGGGAGAGGATTAAGCAGTTTTGCTAGCCAAAGTTGAGAAAGGTTGCAGCCACGGCCAGTCAAGTCTTCTTTCTTGGGTCAAAGGATTTAGGGATTTCGGGTCTTAGGGTTTTAGGGATTTAGGGTGTCAGTGTCAGGGACTTACGGTTTAGGGTGAGGTTTAGGGTCTGAGGGAGTTAGGGATTTGGGGCTTAGGGTAACGAAGGTGGTGCCGTGCTGTTTCCATCTGAAGAAGGATCCTCGCTGCCTGGCCCTTAAAGGATACAAAAACGGAACCGCCCAACAATCCCCTAGTTTGCCCGTGTAGTAACAAGCAATAACGGGATGATTTTTTGGGCGTCTTCCGTTTTTGAAACCTGTACCTGGAAGGTCGAGGGGACTTCGTAAATATTCTTATGCCTGCTGAACCTGCTTACAAAGTCCCACAGACCCTATGCCCTGACCCCTAACCTCTAAACCCTAAACCCGTAGTTAACTCTAAGCCCTAAACCCTGAACCCTAAACCCTAAATCCCTAAACCTTAAACCCTAAATCCCTAAATAGTAGTTTCCATTTAATTTTCCATTATCCCTAAACCTCAAACCCCTAAACCCTAAATCCCTAAACCTATATTAGGCCCTATATCCCTAAACCAAAAATCCCTAAATCCCTGAATTCCTTAACCCTATATCCCTAAATCCCTAGACGCTAAAAGGGGGGTCTGGGAATGCTAAGCTTCGGTCACTTTGTGGCTCCGAGTCAAGGCCGCGCCTCCGCAGTTGGTCCCAGCCTTCCGATTTGGGGCTTGCTTTGTAAAGTCGCCACTTAAGGTGTAGGGTTGTTGGGTTTTAGAGTTTTAGGGTTTTAGGGTTTAGGGTTTTAGGGTTTTAGAGTTTTAGGGTTTTAGGGTTTAGGGCTTGGGGTTCAGGGTTTAGGGTTTCAGGTTGTTTTTTGAAGCCAATGGACTTTTGATGCCTGCATGAATGCATTGGTCTCGGTAAGCACCCACAAAGAAACTCAGCGAAGAGTTTTAGGGTTTAGGCTTAGGGTCAAGGGTTATTCTTGGGAGTATGGGTTGATAAGGACCCTGGTAATTAGGCATATGTTCCTGTTGCATTCCCACTATATTTTGGGGATTCTCTGTTTGGGGTCCTCCATTAACTCACATTCAAGCTTTTCACCTAAACCCCCCAAGGGATGTGTAGGGATTTTACGGAGATTCTGGCAGGGTCCTTCTTAGGGTTACTATGAGGGTTATTTTGACAAATATCCACTTGAGTGTTTGGGGGTTGCCAAAGTTGGGAGCCCCATCAAGGGAGTCCCTGCCATAAGGAACAAAGTATGACAGCACAGTGAGGGTCTATGTTGGGAGCCTATGTTTCTGGAAACCCACATTTTAGGGTGTAGGGCTAGGCTTTTTGTTTGTTTTGGGGTGGGGCTTTCCTTCTAGAAGCCCGGGCTCTCGCAACAAGAGGGGGAAGGATCACTCTCAGGGACATTGATAATGCAGACTGTCTTTCTGGGTTTTGAAACGGGGACACTCACGTTGAGAAGTGCCAAGAATGGTGGAGCGTGGACCCTATGCTGATGTCCTTTCAGTATGTGGGTCCTGTCTTTCGGCCTCTTCCTGACATGCACTCCTCGGTAGCCTCCTCTTTTTGAGGCCCACCAGAACATGAAAATTTGACCAATGGAGCCATGATGGCGTCAACGAATTAGTGGGGGGATCTTTAGCAACCCTGGCCCCCTGTTTGGAATTGTTAGGACTCTAGAACTATCATATGACTATATCTATAACACAATTTGGTCCTGATTTGGGGGGTTAGCGCTACCAAAATCCCCCTATTACGAAGCAAGGAAAAGCACGACCACGTCCAACACTCAAGCAAGGAAATGACATGAAAGGCCAAGAATTGCCAATGCCTTGTCCCTTAGCGGGCTACATCTATCGATCCAACGTGGATTTCATGAATCGTCTTGCTCCTGGCTGCCGACGTGAAAACAACCACTGCAAGACTTGATAACTTGATAACATACATGCAAGACAATGTACTTTGCATCAACAAGGGAACCCCCCTATAAGTCCCCAAATAGTCCTTGCCTTACTATGGGGACCCCTATCGCTAGTAGAAATGGTACCACTGATTTTGGGAAACCCTAGTCCCTATAAAACCCAAAGTAACCACAGTTTCCATTTCATGTTTTGATTCTCCATTGTTGGGGTAATATCCCTATACTAATCTCTACATAAAGGGACCTAGGATTTCCATTTCATTTTCCATGTTTTCCATTTGATTCTCCATTATTGTGGTAATACCCCTAATTTTGGGAAACCTAAGCCCTAAACCCTGAATAGTAGTTTCCATTTCATTTTCCATGTTCTTTTCCATTTGATTCTCCACTATTGGGGTAATATGGCTCAAAACAAAGCAGGACTGGCAGTTCGCATGCGGACCTTGGAGGATGGTCCGCACCACCTTGCAGGATTCCAGTCGTTGAGACAAAGTCACAAGCCCAGTGCAGCAGGGTTTATATAGGGTTTAGGGGGGGCACAGATGCATTTATAGAGGGTTTAGGGGGTACAGGTCCTGCAGTCCTGCAGTTCCGCAGTCAGTGCGCTGGCGAATGGAACGACGTGGAGCGTGAACACTTGTGAACATTACTTTTCGGAGCTCTTGCCTTTCATGCTGTCGAGTGCCTTTGTGGCTCAAACGAGCCAGCGGCCAACATAAATGCATCTCGCTTGGATGCTCCTCTGAGAGTCTCCGACTCTACGCTCAAGACTACCTGTACAGCAGCAGTCCAGCTGTGCGGGATTGAAAAATTGGCTGCTGCCAGCCTGTACATAACTATGCTCATGCAGAGATAAGGGCACGAAGCGGGAAGCAAACTCACTCAACAAATGTTCGTGGAGTTTGCTACTGGCTAAGGTACCCGTCACATACCCCTAGTTTCCAACATAGGGGGTCTATACATACCACCAGGCTACAACCAACTGCTGTGGTTTCACCCAGCGTTGGGGTCGGGCACCATGGCGGGAAAGGCAGCTCTCAAAGGATCCACGGCTCACGACGTTGGCGTGCTGGAGGACCTCCTTGTAGTCTCTTCTAGATATTCTTGGCACGAGCCTCTGCCTTACTCTGCCTCTTGCGCAGCTTGGCCAGCTTGCGATTCTGAAACCTCCGCTTTGACAGTTCTCCATCAGCGCAAAGGTGACAGTGAAGGCAATCTGTGCCCCTTGTGCAACTGCCAGGTCGCCAGTACCAGGCACAGGGCTTGCAAAGCTTGGCCTCGTGCAAAGCAGATCCTACGGACTGGGTCGGTTGAAGGGTGCCCGCGCTGGTTGAGCTTGAGCCACTGACAGTGGAATGGGTTGGCGAGCTGGAGCCAAGCTTGTTTCCTGGCTCTGGCACACCGTCAGAGTCTGAGTCCTCTTCAAGAAACCATGAGCTGCCTCTGCGTGTTGAGTCTGCCAGAGATGTCAACAGACTCGCATTGCTACCACAACGTGTGGATGCCAATCGCCCAGCTGTACGATGCCTCAACGTGGATGCTGTGCCTGGTGAAGAATCTGATTCTGTACACTGGACGTCATGCTCATGCACCGTCACACCTACAAGCTTCGGGGCTGGATTGTTGATCGGGGCTTCCACAAGATCTTCGCCACCTTCGCTTGCCTCTAAGCTGAACAACACTGGCAAACTCAAAGAGCGTCTCAACGCTTCGCCTTCGCTGGGGACAAACTCCAGAAAGGTCTTCTTCTCCACCAGCCGGAACTTCATCACTTCCTCCATCTGTTTGGCTGCCATCTGCTTCAGGCTGGGACGGGCTTGCGCGAAACTAGTCCTTGCTTTCCTGGCGGCTGCAGCATGTCAGGTCCCATAAGGCTAAGGCGGCGAAGGATGTGATGCGGACATGAAGTTCCATGGCCAAACACACATGCTCAAACACCTGCAAATCTGCATATCCTTGCTCCTTCCACGCCCTTTCGTGGCCTCCGCGGACAGGCGGTCGTGAGGGATCTCCGCACCATCGTCGTAGGCATAGAGCAGCGTCATACAGCATTCCTTCTTGAGACGGTGCGGCTACTGTAACCTTCACTTCACAAACAGCTTGCGCTGTCACAATGGGTCTAAACACTCTGCGGCAGCTCTTCGAGCTTTCTGAAGCTCTGTTCATGGCGCTTGCCGGTGGCTACCCCAGGCCTCCACCAGGGCATCTGCATCCACCTCGCCCTGGCCAAGAGGAGTCTCATACAACAAATGCATTGAAGACTTTCAAGCACAACACAGGGTAGCTTCCGTAAATAGGGGGGCCCCAACATACAAACCAACATAACGTAGTGCTTATTATGGGAACCCCCCCAGAAGGTACTGCTAATTGTTGGAATCCCCACATGCTGACTGATGCAGAACTTAGGCATCGAATACCACATGCAGACTACGGCCAAACAACTGAGCACGAAATGGGCCAAGTTGTCCTGCACATGAAAGAATCCAAGCTAGTGAGATATGGGAACCCGATAGTACAATCTAGCCATGATATACCATCATAAAATACTCTTGATGGCGGAAATCCTGCACCACCTTAAGCATCTACTGATTGATACTCTACTGGCCCTGGGCGGCGCAAGACTCCCTCCATCAGCGGTTTAAGAATCATGGGTTCTCCTGCTATCCACAAACCTTTTCCTACACCCGTGCAGAAACTAACCCTTCATTGGGATTATCCCAGGATAAAGAAGGCTAGTTGATTACTTAAGGGGGAACCTTTATGAGGCGTATAGCGGGGTGTTAGTACCCTGAACCGTAAACCCTAAATCCTGAACNNCCTAAATCCTAAACCCTAGGTCCTAAACCCTAAATCCTACAAAAACTCAAGAACCCACAGAAAAAGAAGAAGAAAGGACTCCTTCAGGCGGTCCAGTGCAGCGCCTCCTGCGTGAAGTCAAGGTTGGCCCTTGAAAGAAGGGCTTGAACCTGCAGGTAACGGATTACGGTTTAGGTTTGAGGGTTTAGGTTTTAGGGTTTAGGGTGAGTTTGTATAGACGGGATACAGCCCCCCTCAAGTAGATAGAATCGTCGGGATATGGGGATCCCGTTACGATATTTGGCAATTCCATATTCTATCTACTTAAGGCTGACTATACCCTGAGCTATCTGAGGGATATATGCGGATTACAAAAAACAGATTCGGGAGGTCCCTGACAAGCACTCTTTTGTGATGATTTTGACTGAGAAAACCCAACAGCACCGCACCTCGCATGCTACTCTCCGTCACGGGAAAAATCCCACAAGCAAACAAAGTGCAACTTTGGGATCAGGGCTGGAAGAATAAGAAGAAGCCTCCTCTGAAACGCGTCGCCGTAGGTCTGTAGGTATGGTTGCAGATCCTGGCCAAAGCAAGTTACATGGACCGCGACTGATTGCAGGCTGATGGCCTGAAAGCGCGTGCAAGCTGCTCGGTGTGAACACCTGCCAAACTCACGTCGGCAAAGAACCAGTCCTAGTGCACATAGGTCGTAGGCTCCTAGGCCAAAGTCTCCACAGGGCCTCTGGTGCCGGGGCGTACGCTTCCATGATCAAGGGCTCCGCCTGCTGCACTCACAGATCTCCATATGAAATGGTACTCGCAAGTGAGGTAAGCTGTGACTTGTAAGCACGGCGGGAGTGCCGGATCTTGGACCTTCTCAGTGGTGTCGACGGTCAGCCTCAAGTAGAAGTAAAAGCTGGCAACAAAGGCCATGATGTGGGGCTAGTGTGCACCCACTTGCAACAGGTGCGAACAATCCGGTCTGGTGCGAACCCAAGGCCCCTGTACACTACCCAAAGTGACAGTCTCCTGAATATGCACGTCTCCAAGAATGGGCCATCATACAACAACATATATGCACGCACATATATGATAGGTCTATGTATACATGGAGCCACACAGTATAGTGCCCCAAGCCCTAATTCCTAAACCCTATATATGTAGCATGCGATGGCCAAGGCCTTTGCTGTTTTGGCTGTACTGGTTGAGCAATTGTACTTCTTGGAGGGGGGCTTGAATCCTGCGCAGTGCACCACAGCGGTGTAGAGTTTAGGGAGGAGGGTTTGGGGTGTAGGGTTTAGGGAGGAGGGCTTAGGGTCTAGGAGTCCAGGTGGCCGAGACAATCCCCGCCCTCACCTTAATCATTAACCCCATAGTGCCCTTATATTCTAGGGGAATATCTTTATTAGGGGCCGTGGGTGAGTTGCAATTTGGGGGAAATGATTAGAGGTACTAGAAACAAACAGACTGGAAGTAGAGATGACAGCAACTGCGACAGCAATAGCAAGCTGATTATCTACTTGGACCACCCTTACCTTTTTGCGGTTGGCTGGCATCATCAACAAGGTCCAGCAACAATGCATGGCATGTATCAGCAATGTAACTCGACAACGTTCATAATGACTGTGCATTTCACTGACATTGGGGTGGGTCGAGCAGTTCTGTTACTAATGCTCTGGGGCTTGGCAATGCACACTTGGGGGCACGGCAGGGATACTCTGCAAGGATATTCTGCGAATGGGCACTGCTGGGATATTTTGCAGTTGAGACCTGCAAGGATGATCTGCAATTGGGCACTGCCGGGCGCTGCGGGGATATTCTGCCATTGAGCACTGCTGGGATATTCCTCTGTGGTGTGATTTGGCATGGGGGGGATGCGGTTGCGCAGCGCGGCATTGCAGGGATACTTGGCAATTGGCTGTTGGGATGTTTGCAGATATTCTGCAATGGGCACTGCAGGGAACCTGTACGCTTGGGAACAGCGCGGAGGGCGAGGAGAATATAGACTTGGGTTTAGGGTTTAGGGTTTAGGGTTTAGGGTGAAAATCCAAGCCGTCAGGGCGGGGAACAATGCGACTGTAGACCCCACACCAAACACAATCAAAGCTTGCCTACTAATACTAGCCCCTGCGCGTATGCCATCTAGTTTCAGTTACCTGTTCCGCTTCTTGATTCTCCACTGTTAGTAACATTTGGCAGCTTCCCAAAATGAAAAAAAACACCAAAAGACACGAATCCTTATTATGGGGACTCCCCAAAAGGTCCTCCTAATTTTGGGAAACCCCCATTTAGGCCCCTACTTTTTACAGGAACCCTAGGGCTCAGGGCTAAATCTGTGAAGGATTGCAGAAAATACAGGCTTCTGGGGGTGCCCAGGATAATGAAAGAGTAAATGGAAACCTCAATTTGTTTAGGATTCAGGGCTTGGGCTTGAAGTATATGATCGCAATAAAGGAGAACCAACTAAATCAACAAAAAGAACGGAAAATGACATGAAAACTGTGTTTCTGTCGCGGTAGGGTTTAGGGTTTAAGGATTACTGCCACAAGCGACCCTAAACCCGCCTCTATTAGCCTTGTGTCTGCCAAGTTCGGCTTCGGGTCAGCTGCTACCTCCACGGCCTCAGTGGAAACATGGACTGCGACTGGAAAAGAGCCTCTAATCCCCCTTAAGTAGATAGAATATGGCTTTGGGTATATTATAATAAGATCCCCATATACCCCATATTCTATCTACTTAAGGGGGGCTATGAACTTTGGGCCCTGCCCCCCACCCCCCCCAACAATCTATAGCAGGGATCATATTAAGTTCTCTATATATCTACATTTTAAACAAAAAATCCAACTGTTCATAGTCATAAATGGGAGAAGAATCCAAACTAAACCGTAAACCCTAACCCTAAACCCTAAACCTAAACCCCAAGGCTTAGCAGGATGCTGGTAAACATTTTGGGGGACTCGGGTTTAGGGCTGAGGGGGCCCTGATTCAGCATGTCCTTATCTCTAGAGGTCGTTGGGAGAGACTGCCCGAAATTCCTGAACTACTGCCTTCGGCCTCCTCTGCTTTTCTTCGAGAGAATTAAGGTTTTATTGGGTTATATGGGGCTCTATATATTTCGATAGAGATAAAGGAGAAGAAAACGGAAACTAATATTTAGGGTTTAGGGTTTGATGCCTTGCCTGTCCAATCATCCAAACACTTGGCTCGCAAACCCTAAAAGCCAAACCCAGGAACTCAGCAAGCTTCCGTCTCTTTCAGAGCTGTCTCACGAATCCCATATGGGGGTTTCCCAAAATTGGGGGGACCTTTTCTGGCGGTCCCTATGATGAGGATTATAGAATATTGGCGTCTATGTTGGGGTCACCTGTTTAGGGAAACTACCATCTGCACAAGTATGAAGGTTTCAAGGCTATTCTCCCAACGTTGTACCCCTGGCTTGCAGCAGCCTTTAAAACAGAGTTAGGGTGACTGTATGGGTCATATCAGAATTACTTTGGGCCATGTTGGGTGTACGACCTAAACCCTTTTGCTGCAGGCTCA
>CAJNIZ010045393.1:16712-52715 GCA_905231905.1 Symbiodinium pilosum
TCCCAGTAGAGTCCCTTTAAAGGAGGCCCCATGAGGCCCAGGCTTCAACAAAAGACCTTGAGGCTGATAATTGGCACTCCTTCATCGAAAAGGCGTTCCGGCTCCATGTCTTTACTGCCTGCTCAGCGATCATCCGAGTACCTAATCAAAGACGAATTCATTGAAACAGTTGCGGCACGCAAAGTTCAAAAAATGGACTGAGGCTTTCTATATTCGCCCGTGAATTTGGTGTGTGGGGTCCCTGACGGAAGCATTATCTTCCAGCACTAGGCAGCATGCACATGCAAATTTTCATGTGTCTATGAGAAAGGACACGGCGTAAAATCTCACAAGTCATAGTCAACAAACAACCCGGCCGTTCTTTCGGGTAAGTTGCTTCCAATCGACCGCCCACAAGGTTTTCTGATGCATCTCGAGTAGCAGTAACAGGCTCTCTTCTCAGGGCGGACTTTGACCACGTCAGCAATGACCGTACCGCACATCACTACATGCACTGCAGGTACAAAGTCACGCGAGGAAATGCTGAGGGTCAGGTCCTTTGAAATCCCTGGGTCACGTTTGTCCTTGAAAGTCAGATCGAGTCACAATTTAGGATTTGATCTCTGCAACAGCACGTCCGGCAATGTGCCAGCCATCAACAGTCAACAGCACAGTGGTTCAACCCAAGTATGGGCGAACATAAACACGCACTGCACTGGCTTTCCGATATCCTGGGCCTGTGTACTAGACATGATGCTACACATGTAGGATCTTCTGTCATTGGTTATGCATAGCTTCCAGCGTGGGCTTGTCAGAAGGGTTCGCTCTGCAGAAGTCCTGTATGTATGAAAGCCTTTTCTGCCAGAAGCTCGAAAGGCATGTATCTTTGGCCAGCAGGTGGGATCATGCAGCTGTTGCGGCGCAAGCACGATCGGGTCCCATGCCAGTTGCCGGCGTGGCTTCTGGCGCTCCCGACGTCCGGGAAGGCTGGGGATTGGCCCGGCTGGGCGGCTATAAACATCCTCTAATTTTCCACACATACTTGGAGGTTCCAATTGTGTTATAGGTTACAAGCCCTAAACCCTAAACACACTTACAATTCTTATCACTAGGTCATTAGGCGATAATTAGCCTGAACCTCCAAGTAAGCCGAGCGCCCGTACTGAGCGCAGGGCTACCATGGTAGCAGCCCAGGGCCGGACGTTGGCTGCTACTTCACTTGCCATGTGCCGCCCTCCATCATAAGCTGGGTAAGGGCAGGTAGTATGGGGATATGTAAGAAACTAGGCTTGTCTGGGTTTGGGGATTACACAGGGATATACCCAGACTTCCTAAAGGACCCAAAAAATGCGACGCCCCCAAAGTGACTCCGTTCCTACATCGGGGAGTTTCCGTTTGTGGGATCCTCTAAAGGATCTGGGCATAAGCTAAGGAAGTGAAGGCAAGATCTGCTGAGAACTATTAGGGTTTAGGGTTACCTGGACCCCAGAAGTAGGTAGAATAATAGCCCTAGACCCATAGTAACAGCCATAAAGCCCATTATTTACATACTTTTGGGGGTCCAGGTAGGGTCACATAGAATCCGAAAGGCGATGTGCAGCCAACATGGGCTTCTCTCTCTGTCTCTTCTGCAATGCAGCGCATGTGCGGCTGCATATCTTTTCAAGGACTGAGCCACCGGTACGTGACAGGCTGGGCACTTGAAAGGCTAAAGAAGTGAGTATTCAGTAGAATCGTTTTTGCCAGCCGTTCCTTTAAACAGAAGAACTCCATTTTTCTGGGAGTATTCCCTGAAAATCTTAAAGTGGGGCATTGTCAGGTCTAGGACAGCCCGCATGGACTTCCTCGCCAGACCAGAAAGATCCACGACACGGCCCGACTCCAGCGAATGCCGGGATATGCTGGGATCACGAGCACGTCGCGGGCGAGGAACTATTCAAAGAGCAAAGTACCCACGCTGCTGCTCTCATCATCCTCTGGCCATGTAGCAGGCGTGGCTACGACGTGGAGCATGTCTAGGGCAAGGAGGCTTAAAACATCTGAGATCTTCCTTCGCTGTTAACAACTTTAGTCCTTGCCCTCATCTCTGTGCAATTGCTGCTTGCGCGTGCACCGTCAATTCGTGTCCACGGTGCAGACACAGCAGCACTGTTCAAACTGGTGTTGTTTCAAACAGTTTTGACTACAACCCTGGGAAACTTGGTCCGAGCTGGGTTGGTCTGTGCAGCTGGAGAACGCATATTCCAAACCACAGGTAGGCATTAGGCATAACGACGAATCTAGTTGTAAGCTTATTCAAACTTGAGTATGCCTTCTCCTGACGTCCCTCCTTCTGGGATGCCAGTTGAATTCAAGGCTGCCGCTATCGTGATGTGGCTAGTCGTTACGAGAAGCTCTGCAAGCGCGCGCCTTTCCAATCTCGTCTCCTTAGGCGAATTGCCGACAACCCGCTAGCTCAAAGACATGGTAGTTTCCCAAAATAGGGGGCAGGCTACATCTGCCAGCGCGTGTATGACATGTGTATGATTCAGGAGGACCCCCTGTAATAGTGGTAATAGGACGCTAATATAATCCTTATTATCCCTCATTATAGTCACTATTACAGGGAGGGGGGTCCAGCTAATGTATGACGTGGAAAGCACAACCGCTCTCTGTCCATCAATCAAGGAGACACCAGAGCCAAGCAAGGCTCCAAGTCTTCAAGCCGTCATAGTCATCACTGCACCTGCTGATGTTCCAGTCTTCTGTCAGGACAGCTTTACGGGGCCTTGCAGTCTGTTGGCTCGCAATTTGAGGTCTTGCCAAGCTGGTCCGTACACGTGTCGGAAGAGCTCTGGTGCTTGGAAGGGAAACCCGTTGCCGAACTCTGCCAAACGCTGCGCTTCCAGCACACCGGCCATGCTGGTGCTGAGCACCCGAAACCACCCAACCTCCTAGCCTCATACGCACTCTCCCCATCCGGCCACTCCACACACAAAAAAAGATGAGGCCCACCAGGAGCCCTCTCCGAGGCCTTACACTTCGCCAATGTGCTAATGCCACTTCAAGGAGGTTAAGTCCACACATGCCCCAGACCCCAACACTTCAAATGTAGATCCATGCCAAACCTTCTGAAATGCATCCAGAAATAACGATTTTGATCCTGGGCCTTGAAAGAGAATTTCTTCAAGGCTGCGGACAAGATGTGCTTCCCAGCGGCAGCATTCCTGGGTCCACAAAAACTAGGCCAAGACCTTTCTGCTCTCCAGTACAGAACAGAAGTTGCTGCTAGAAATGTGGGTTTGGGTTGTTACAAACCTGCTGCCACTATTGATACTTAAGAGTCCCCGCAACCTGACCCTCAAGATCTTGGGGCTCTGACGCTGTCGAACGAGCATGTTGCTATTGTTGATGGACAAGATCCTGACCCCACGCATCTAAACCCTTGGAATCGTGGTTCTATGGTCCCTAGCATACTACTTAGGGTCATGCAGGATTTTGTCCATCAAGCCTCTTGATATTGGGTGGAGACACTCTCTAGATAACCCCCATATAGCACCCATATCCATTTCATCTTCCATGTTCTGCTCAATTTGGGTCTCCATTATTGGGATAAGAACCCTAAACCCTAAACAGTTTCCCATGTTCTTTTCCACTCTCCCTATAATGCTATATGCCCTTTCCCCATCATCCCTCTATACCCAGATATTATTCCCTGTCCTTCGACCATTTGCTGCTTGGTTTCTGCAACTTTGGCCAGGCGAGCATCAAAAGCCTCTTTACCTTCCAGGTGAGCTACAGTGGTTTGGGTTCAGGGTTTAGAGTTTAGGTCAAACAATTAAAGGACATGGGTTCATTCATACGGACTCTATGAGGGACTAAATTAAACCACAGGCTCATATTGTCAGTAGCTCACGTGGTTTAGGTTTCAAGGTCTAGGGGAAGACTGTACTTTTTGTGAAGTTTTCGGCGGAACAGCAACTTGACCCAAAGGTATCCCTAGACCCAAAGCAGGGCCCTGCGCGGAGGGTTCAAGGTAGGCATCCCCTCCAAATGCCCCTTGGAGCCCCTGGGGTTTAGGGTTTCTTGATTCGGTTGTTTCCAAAAATAGGGGGATCCCGAAACAGATTCCCAATACATTATAATCCTTATCATGAGGACCCCCCAAAATGGTTCCCATACTTTCACGAAACCTTATACCCTAAACCCTATGTAGTCCTAGAAAATATATCCCCTAAAACACCACTTTAAAATGGCACCAAGAGCTTTAGGAAACCCTACAATCCCTATATAACCCCAATAGAATCCCTATATAACCCATTATAGTAGTTTCCATTTTCTTTTCCGTTATCCCAATATAACCCCCTATATAATCTGTAGTTTCTTGCTACAGGCCTTCTGGCTTCGTCTCGGGCGTCGTGGTTTAGGGCTTAGGGTCTTTCCCTCAACTTTGTGGCCAAGGTTCTTGTAGGGAAACGCTGGGATACAATGGGGAATCAGAAGGAAAAGGAAATGGAAAATTATAGTCCCCCTTAAGTAGATAGAATATGGCTTTGGGTATATTATAATACGATCCCCATATACCCCATATTCTATCTACTTAAGGGGGACTATAAATGGAAACTGAGATTCTAGAGCAGCCAACATTCTTCGTTTTCGCTCTCTGCCGCTCGTTGCTCTATCACAAACAGTTGTCAATATTGAATAACACTAGCAAGAACCAGCCAGCCCAACAAGAAAACACAGCACCACCGTGGCTGAATTGGCCCCGTCATTATGGTTATGGTTTGGGTCCTGCTCCCACCCATTGACAGTCAATAATAGGAGGAGTCATATTACGGGCTCTATGCAATTTCGTTCATGTTCTAACCGTTAATGAGTGGCGGCAGTACCTGAGTTATGGTTAATAATACTACTATCACTAGTACTGTTGCAATCAGTACCTGGGATATTGTTGCTATCACCATTGACAGTATTTGCCAGTATCACTAAAGCAGTTCCTAGGAATGCCATGATCAGTACTGCTTAGGAGGACCCCCCACCTTGTAATAGTGGTATACTAGGAATATCAGAGGACCCTAATATAGTCCTTATTATCCCTTATAGACACTATTACAGGGTCGGGGGTCCTCCTAAACTATTGCTGATACTGGCGCCAGTCGCATGTACTGCTATTACTGTCGTTGCCGCTCTTGTTGCCGCGCCTTGCTGTTGTCATTAATGCTGTTATGACTGCTTTCCGCAGTCACTGATGCTACTACTAGTACTGCCACTCCTATCATTACTATTATCATTACTATTATTGTTGGTATCATTACTAGTTTTTGCAGGTCCGTATGGGGATCCCCTTAATTAGCCAAGAATAGTTCCCCCACCTCATCCTTTTCCGCACCACTGCTCGTCTCAATGACGCGCTGGACGATGTAGTTTCCAAAGCGGTCCTGACACAATGATAATAGTCATATTGATGATAGTACTAACAACATAAATAGTAATAATAGCCAAAATGAGAACATAAATAATGACAATAATGATAATAGTAGTTAAAATACGAATAGTGATAGTACTAATAATAGTATTGATGATCAATTGTTGCACCAGAATTCTGCTATTTGGGCGTAGAAATTGCTTCCAAGCTGATGATCGTTCAAACTAAATTACGCAACGGACGCTGGCCATTGAATCTGCACATACACGCACCCTTGCAAGGTGAAGCGCAACATTATCACGTCAACTTCATTAAGATGCAGTTGAAGCCACAATCTGCGCGGATGTAAATTTCATCAAAAGCCAGGCGTCAAGCATGATCTGCAGAAGTGGAGGGCTCGAGCTGCGCGTGGAGGGGGAGAAAAAAGCCGTCATCAGCGCCGCGCGCTCCTTGATGCGAGCAGCAATTGAGTCTTGATTGATGCGGTCAAAGGCAAGAAGACCTGCAGGTGCATCACACGGGCCGTTTTTCAGGCTATAGTCCCCTTGAGTAGATAGACAATGGAATTGCCCAAGATCAAAATAAGATCCGCCCATATCTACCATATTCCATCTACTTAAGGGGAACTATAGACCCCAAAGTCCCTAAATAGCAGTTTCCATCCTCTCCTGCATTATTACTATATGACGTATCTACTTAAATAGCTCTTCATCACAACTTCGGCAGGGGAGCTATATTCCGAACCTCCTAGTATCCCCCTTAGTAACCCTTTTCATACTCCCCTGTATGAGCACCTTAAGGAGTTTGGAGTTTAGGTTTAGGCACCCTAAGCCCTCAACTCTTATCCCTAAACCCTAAACCCAAAGCTCAGGTAGTCCTGAGCCAGCTCAGAAGCCTTCGGGCCAGCTGAAACCTCGAGGCATTTCTCCAGCACCTGAGCTTATTAAGCGTAGCGGTTAGGGTTTAGGAACCATAGCCAAAAAAACAAAAACCCAAGCAGCCACCAGAAAGAAGGCAGAAGCCAAGTAAGTGACGAAAATGATGGAAGATGATGAAGATATTGAGAATGATGAAAGATTTCCATTAAAATTGTATAAAATTGAGGAAATGATATAAACATGATGAAAATGATATAAACATGATGCCCATGATATAAAACTGAAGAAAGTGATAGAAAAAGAAGCAGTATTAGGAAATGATAGACATTGACGGAAAAATATGGAAAAAATGATGGAAAAGGGAAAATTCGAACACGCTCCAGGCCAGGGCTTTTCAACATTACGAAAACGTCACTTAAACATAGACCCTCCTTCCTATTCCGCACTAATCTCCGCTGCTACAGTCTGGGAAATGCACCAGACTCGCATGGCGGTTGCGGGAATACTTCATCACGTCCTCGCTGAAGAGCCGCATGACCTCAGATTGCTGCAGAACCTATAGTCCCCCTTAAGTAGGTAGAATATGGCTTTGGGTATATTTGAATAAGATCCCCGTATACCCCATATTATCCCATATTCTATCTACTTAAGGGGGACTATAGCATCCCAAGAATCAGTTGGTTCCAAAAATCGTCAGAGTTTCGAGACTGCATGAGAGTGATTGCACAGCCTAACCTATCATCCGGGGAGTGATTGAATTGGAACACCTCTAGAATTCTTCGAGGGGCGGTGCGAGCGTTCTCCACACTCCCACACACCACAAGCGTGCGAATCACCTCAGAGAAATGCGGAAATAAGCAAAGCTGTTTGTCAACTGGTTCAGTCAAGGAGAGGGTCCCCTCGGAGGGAAGATATCATAAGGGGTTAGCCGTATCAAAGGCCCCAAATTATTCATGACTAGGTTCCCTTTAAACGAATCTCGAGGAAATTATTCACCATTGCAAAGCGCCATCTAGTTCCGAATGATTTCGGAAAACGGCCCTCCCGTCCTTTCAAGAATGCTGGGACACGGGCATTGCTGCTGTAGGGATCCTTGACCAGCCGCTGAAGCTGTTCACCTCAAGGAATTGACCAACTAATCATATAAGTGATGGCCTGGTACCATCCGAAATGCAAAAAATGCGACACTGCAGCAACGAAAACAAGGTAGGGCCCGAAGCGGACATGTTTTGCTCATGGTGATGACGGTTGAGTATAACAAGGTTGCTGCAGCAATCAAGAGATTACGCTCAACAGCAGCAATACCGGTTTGGGGACAGCACTGTAGAGGCTAGTCTCTGCAGAAACAGTAACGAAAAGCATGTTGATAGCGAGGGTATGATGAAGCGATGGTAGAAAGCGGCCGCAACAGCAGCAGTGGCCGCAACAATAGCGATGACAACTCATGACGAGAGTGGTCTAGTACAAGCAGCGGTGTTTGCGTTGGCAGCTGCCGCCGCCGCAGCATCGGTGATGAGCAGAAAAACAAGCAGCAGAAGCAGTTGCCATTGTCAGCTATAGGTTAGTTGGATCCCACACCGTGCAATAGTGGTATAGGAGGAAAATAATTAAGAGGACCCTAATAGAATCACCATTATCGGGGGGGGTCCGCCTAAGCTCTAGGAATGGCTGGCTTGGACCGACGTCCCTGCAGAGGCCTGGAACCATGAGGTCCTCCAGCAGTGCCAGAAGCTCTGGGCGGTGGCCGCAGTGCTCAATCAGTCGCTGCAGGACTCGGCAGGCGTAGATGTGAAGAGCTGCCGCGACAACGGTTTCCTGCAGCAATGCAAACAGACTTGACTTGCGCTTACATCCGGTCCGGACCCACATCCGTGTGCAATGGCCCATGCCAGCCAGATCACAACGACTTCAGCGATACAGGTAGCAGTGGTAACAGTAGCAATTCGTAGTAGTAGTAGTAGTAGTAGTAATAATCGTAATGCTAATAGTCACAGTACCAGTCATAGTACAAACCGTAATGGTTATAGTAACAGTAATGACGAACAGTAAGATTGATGACGCCTTCAACTCGAGCATGATGAAGGTCAGCGCGGACGGCTGCAGAGCTTGAATGACTTTCTGCATGACAAAGTTTCCGTGCATGTGACGACTGCAGTAGAACCTGGAAAAGCGACACAATTAGCTTGGGTCCTGGCCCTGCCCCGACCCACTAACCGTCTATATTAGGGGTGATAGAACTAAGGGCTATAATAACCAGAGTATAGATATTATCTAACTGTTAGTGGGGGGGGGGGGTAGCACCCAAATTATAACTGATAACCTTATGAGTGGATCCTTCTGGCAGTCCCTGTATAACCACTGCAAGAATATAGCAGCTTCGGTTTTTCTTCCCATAAACAGCCACACGCATGGAATTATACCTCGAGAGCTCTTTGCCGAGTGGCACTTTGCCCTTAAGCTCAGTCGAAATCAGCTCTTGCATCTCCATTGGGGCGGTGTCCAATGCGTGTTGGATGACCAAGCAGCCATTCTTGTCCTGCAGGGGCTCAAGCTGGAAGGGGCAGGTTCTCAAAAGCTCTAAACTGGCCTGAGTTGAGTAAACCACCACCCATTTTCCGGTTTCGGTCGGAATTAACATGAACATGCGGCGCGCAGCAACATGGCGCGCAAAGACCAATGCTCTGGAGGGCCCACCGAATGTGCTTCAAAATGCCAGGCACTCAACATGGTGTTACGATGTTTTACTCCCAACGCAAGCTGGTTCCGCCTGATAAAGAGCTGAAGTCTTGTGGTTTCTGCAGCTTCAACTCCATGACCACTCTATGGCAACACGCACTCTAGAGAATTTACGACTTGCCTGTGTGATTTCATCTGCAAGCAGCCTTGACTGCACCCTTGCTGTCCATCCAATGCAACATCCTGTCTAGCAACGTCTCTCACCTTGGCAGATACCTAGCTGAGTTCCATCGTGAAGAGAAACTTTTCAGCATGCTTTCATCGGATTATTGGTGTGTGGACCTTTCTGAAGACCATGTAACTTACCGAACATCTGCTGCCTGCCGTGACTTCAGATACGGACAACCCTTACAAGGTGAAAGAACAGCCTGCTATAGTCCCCCTTAGGCAGATAGAATATGGCTTTGCCCTGAACCACAATAGGATCCCATATACCCCATATAAAGGGGGACTGAAGTACATATTATAATGTATTATAATATAAAATAGTAGATTACTAGATTTTCGGTGGACCCCCCACCCAGTAATAGTGACTATGAGGGATAATAGGGATTATATTAGGGTCCTCTTATATTCCTATTATACCACTATTACAGGTGGGGAGTCCTCCTAAACCATATTATAGTATATGCAGACTAGGGTATGATATAGTATACTATATCATACCCTAATACACTATAATATAGACTCCTTGATCCTGTGATCCTGGGCTGGACTTTCCTACATCCTTGTGGTGATGAACTACACTTAGCTGCGGAGTCCCTGAATCATGAACCCAATAATAATAGTACTTATGATAACAATAGTAACAATAGTAATAATACTAATAGTAATAAGAGAAATAGCAATAGTAATACTAAAAATACGAACAGCAATCATAATAGTACTGGTAATAGTAATACCGATAGTAACAGAAGTATTAGTAAGAGCAGCCACAAGAAATTCTAACGCGGCGCTAGTCTCACAAACACTCCTCAGGAAACTGGGATGAACATGTGCCCTGAACCTGAAAGAGTAGCTTCCATTTTCTCTCCCATTATCCCTATATACCTTATTTATGTACGAGGCCAACCTGCCTTCGACATCTTGAGAATCGATCCACCCAAGCTCTCGGTCAGTTGTGCCCTGAGGCTAGGCCGCTCGCTGCAGGCGGTGAAGAGTTGTTGGACAACTCCTGGCTTCAAAGTGTTGGGTTTAGGTTCCGAGTCCAGGAAGCTTTACCTAAATACAAGTAGTCCTGTGCAGGAGCAAGATTATACAGACATCAGGCACCCGCAAAGTAGACATAATCCCCTCAACACAGGGGAGAAGGCTTCTGCCCGGGCAAAATTGTCAGTGTCATCTTTCAGTGGGGCTTGGGACGACGCCTCAGCATTCATCAATAACAATGGGTCTAGGGTTTAGGGTTTGGGGACCTTGGTGCCAAGCAGAGGCTGCGAGAAATCACTCGTCAATCCGGCAAGGTATATCGCAAGAAGTGCGGCCAAGACCAACCGCTCCCAGAAACGTCTTAAAGCATGGAGACCACAGAAAAGGACTGTAAGTTCAGCACACATTCACCCCAACGCAATCCCTACATAACTTGCATGAATAATCCGTACATGCATTTACATACCCTAATCGCCTCCCCGCTACTAGCAATCCCCCCACCCCCCCCCCACCCCCCTAATATAGCATTGGGACGGGGGGGGGATATTGTTGGGGTAAGGTCCTTTCGAGGTGCTTTGGGTTATATAACTCATACAAGGGCTATTCATACAGGCTATTTGGGAGTGATAGCATGGTCTATGTGTGTCCTATAATACCCATATAGCCTCTATGCACAACTTTATGTAACCCCTACATACCTCATATGAGCCAGTTCATGCAAACCCCAGTGCCCATTGCATCGTCCATGCTCTTTCCCATGTGATTTTCCACTTGAGAGCAGCGCGGATGATGGCTAGATCACGGCAAACGAGCCGGATTCTTTCACGCATGCTGATCAAATGTTGCCGCACAAAACGTGCTAATATACTGGCGTCCATGGCTTCGTTCCATGCTGATTAGAGGTAAAACACCCTAGCCCGCATGAACCACGAGGACATCCCACTCTTTCTTACATTCTCTTCTCCATTGGAGTCTCCGTTGTTACAATAGAATCCCTATACATCCCTTTATGATCCCTGCATAATCCCCTTTCTTGTGTCTTACAGGGCCGCTGCGCAGGCACAACCACTCGGGCAACACTCGATCAGATTCGTAAACAAATCTACCCGGCTTGTCTTCCATGGCTCTTTTTTGAAAGAGCCAGGTTTAGGTTTAGGGTTTAGGTTCAGATGAATGTCTGTGCAATCTGCGCATGCCTTTCGGTCACGATGTTGCAGGCTTGCATTGAAAGATCGGCCTACCGATGTTCAAGCAGTCTCAGAGTGGCATTCTGACAGGCATAGGAGACAGCATGGATAAACCTATACGCTGGTTTTTTCTGGCAAGCACAACGGACAGTATGGCTACTAGACCTGCTAGACCTACACGTTGATCTTGAGAACCGGAGATACACCTCGAGCAGGCTTTCGTGTTGTCGACAGCTTGACCGAAAGAAACAGCTGTAGAGTCACTGATCCTCTCCCCTCAACTCGAAGTCTGCGACTCTACAGCTGCTTCCTCGGAGCAAGCAGTCGACAACCCGAAAGCATGCAAACAATAACAGCTGCTTCCTCCGAACAAGCTGTCGACGAAATGAACACTTGCCACCCAAAAAAATCCAGATTCTGATCTGGTTTCCGCGTGTAGGTCTAGTAGCAATACTGGCTGCTGCGCTTGCCAGAAGCAATTGGCGTGTAGGTTTACCAATGCTGCCCCCTAGCTTGAACATCGCGAGGCCAATCTTTCAATGCAAGCCTGCAAAAGCGTGACCGAAAACCGGCTTATTCAAAGAAAAATGAAACCATAGATGAGGAGTCCACGGGTCCTTTTCAGGCGGGGGGGGGGGGCGAGTCCGCAATCGGAGATGTCTTGTCTTTACGTGTTAGGTGGGTGTCGACCGATAGATCGGACACTTAGGTTGGGGAGGAGGGGGGGGCATTCTTGGCGAGCACCTTCACATCTCCGAAATATGTCGGACCAAATGGTCCCAAACTTATCCATAGCCCAGGAGACTACATTGGTAAACAGAAGCTTTCGCAAGCTCCAAGGAGCTAGCTTTGGTGATTATTGGGATAGCATATCCCCCCTAAATCCCTGTATAATCTCTGTCCCCTTATATATCCCTGAACCCTAAACCCTGAACCCTAAACCCCAAACCCTGAACCCTAAACCGGGCCCCTAAAGAATCCCTATACGTCTCCTGTTGCCGAGGCATCGCAACCCAGCTCCACCACTTGAGGCCGCAGCGCTGCAATCAGCAGCCCCAAACCTCCAGGGGTTAGGGTTTGGGGTTTAGGGTTTAGGGTTTTGGGATTAGGGTTTAGGGTTTGGGGTTTAGGGTTTGGGGTTTAGGGTTTTGGGTTTAGGGTTTAGGAAAAGCAGGGTTTAGGGTTGAGGAATAAAAGGGTTTGGGGTTTAGAACTGAGGGTGAAGGGTTGTCTGGGTTGCTGTTCAGGGCCATAAATTAGTTTACCATAATATGGGCATATGGTAGATGATAGGGTTTCCTTCTCAGAGTAACTTAATTCAAGTTCCTTAATTGAAGCCCAATTTAGGTGTTTAAATCGCATATTTTACGCCTGCAAGCCTGTGCAAAGGACTATGAGTTTAGGTTTTTCTCAAAGCAGCGGACGTTTATGTGTGCATGATAGCAGGGCTTAGGGTTGGGTGGGGCGGCTATAAGGGAGAGAGAGAGAGAGAGAGAGAGAAAGATGTACATAAGTAGGGGATATAGATAGGGTTCTCTACTCTATCTAGGGCTATGTAGGGCTATATCCCTATCTGCCCACATGGGAAGGGTTATAGGGAGGATATATAGGGGATATATGATAGGGATTCTTGGGTTCTGTGGATGTTCAACTGTCGAAAGTATGATCTCTTTCTGAGTTCCTATTACCACACGGCCCGAATGTATAGGGTGCGGAAGGGAAGCAGGGACCATTATTTAGACGACGCCCCTTTTGCCTTGCCGAAAAAAGGGGTCTGCCCAAAGGTCAGCAACATACAGCATCCCTACAGCTGATACCAAAAATCCAGCATGACCCTGAGTACCTTACACCTCAGGAATTCTGGCTCTATAGCATCCGAAGGTCATGCAGGATTTCGAATATCAACAATAAATAGCAAAACCAACCCTAAACTCCAAACCCTATAGCCCTAAAGCCCTAAACTCCGGATCCTACTACTGTTGATGGAGGAAATCTTGCACCACCTTAAGTCCCTAACTAGGAATTACAGTAGTTTAGGGCCCCTAGGTGGTGCAAGATTTCATCCATCAACAGTATCACCAGCAAGATAGATGAGCCATTGTCTAAACTCCTAGTATCCCCCCTAGTAACCCCTATAGTAGTCCCCTATATAATCCCCTATAAGACCTCCCTTTAAGGAGTTTAGACAATAGCTCAGATAGCGTTGCCTTGAGTATCCATCGCCGCCACATGTTGCGAAAGCAGAAGAGCTCCTTTCGAGTCCCGAGCCTCAGCCACCCAAATAGGGTTTAGGGTTTAGGGGTCTAGTGGTTTAGGGTTTAGGGTTCAGGGTTTAAGGGTCTAGTGGTTTAGGGTTTAGGGTTTAAGTTTCAAGGTTAGAGTTTAGGGTCCAGGTCCTTATTACTGTCAGTACTACGGTGGATACTAAGAATCCTGCATGACCCTAAGTACCCTATACTTTGGGAATTCATGGTACTATAGTATACTCAGGTCATGCAGGATTTTGAGTATCAACAGTATTTCTACTTTTCTACTATGTTTATTACTATGATTACTAGTAACATTATTATGATTAAAAATTACTATTATTCTGGGTTCTTGTTGAAATACCATTAAAAAGGATCCGTTTTTTTTGATATTGGGCCCAGGTATCCACAAAAATGAAAAAATTTGTTCTACAAGAGCCCAGTATTCTCATTGCTTGTGAATTTGATTACTTGAATAGGGTTCAGGGTTTGGACACGATTGTTGCCATTATGACTGTGATTGGTCTACTTACTGTTCGTACTATTCTACAGCTCTGCATATGCAGGGGCAGGAATAGTCTTGATACAAACTAACCAGGACTGCAAGCCAGGGGAACCGACGGCAAATGATTTGAGAGCAGATAATACCCCCACTATTATCGTGTCATATTATGTTGAACGAATATTAATAACCGTTATCTTTATGATTTTCATTCTTATTACTAACAGAATCATGCAGAAGCGCCGAGTGTAAGTTTGCTTTCCACTTTGAGGTGCTGGCCAAGCGAGGCACGCTCTCGATCAACTGACGCAACCTGTGGAGATCCGTCACGTGAACAACCCCGCACGGCGATTGAATTTGAGATTGGTATTACGATTAATACTTTTATTCTTATTACTATGAGTATTAGTATCCATTCTTTCTTTTAAGGGTTTAGGCTTCCCTGAGACAATCAAGATGGAGCCCCGCCCCTTACATCAGCCTGGGCTCGGAATGCACACAAGTACTTGAATGACTTGGGACGGAGGCAAAAGCAAAACACCTCAAATCTAGGCAACAATGCTACCGAAGTTCGCAGCATCGAAGTTTCGGACAGCCATAACTGGAGGAAGAGCACCATAACCTGACATGTTGAACAGCTTTGCAACGACTGTGCTGCCATGCCATGCGCTTTGCTACGATGGATGCCAGACAATTGCACCACTTAGGATCCCCAAAATACTGTAAGTACTGGGGCGTCCATTGTCCATTTGCTTCTCCATCTTCACTATAATGATGATAATAGTTTAGGCTCCCCAAGCCCGTACGGAAAATAGGTGGTGCAAGGTTTTCTCCATGCACAGTAGCTTCCCAAACTACTGCTTCATTCGCTGGCACAGTCAAAGCATCTCAGCCATGCCGCAGGTTGGGTCCCCACCCACTAAGAGAGACCACAAAGGATACTAGGCAATAATACCAAAATGCTGGAAAAATGGTACTAACAATAATCAGACGACGCGCAACAGTAAGTATAAGGTCCTTGTATAGTCCTGTTATACCATTATTCCTGAGTGGGGGCCTAACCCAAGCCACCCCCCACTCCCCCTCCCCGGTACAGGCCTGGGGAGGCCTCAACCTTTGTAGCAGTCATTGGACTGGAACAGTTGGAATCAATCTCCTGGCTCAGGGCGTGATCCATGTGGAGGCTATCCATCTAACCCCTAAACTCTAAACCCTAAACCCTAACCCTAAATTTATTATTGTAGTTCCCATTTTCCCATTGTCCCTATATTACCCCAATATATAATCCCCCTTGAAGGAGTTTATGTAACCCCCTTTATACCCTCCCTTTGAGGCGTTATGTAACCCCTTATACAACCCTGAGTTCGAAACCAGATCTTGGCCTCCAAGTCCCTAAACCCTAAACCCTAAACCCTAAAACCCTAAACCTATCTGAACCACAGATCTTGGCCTCCAAGTCTGGCAACTCCTCAAACAGCTCAGGCAGCGCTTCCGAGGATGCAGTCGACATGGATGACTTGGAAATCTGACGCGCTTTCCCAGTGCCGTCGCCTTGCTTAACGAGAGGTTATAGGGTTCTAGGGTTCTAGGCTTCTAGGGTTCTAGGATTCTAGGATTCTAGGGTTTAGGGTTATAGGGGTTAGGGTTATAAGGGATATCAGGGGTTATATATTCATTTAAGCCCAACTGCCGTCCATGAATGTTGCATGCGGCACGGAAGATATGGAAGCACATACTGTCTCATACCGCTCACGCCTGAAAATAATCGAATATAACTCCCGACCCCTAAGAATAAACAATCTTCTAACGCCCTATACAGCCTAGTTTCCATTTCATGTTCCATCTTCTTTTCCATGCGGTTCTGCAGTATTGGGGCAAAATAAACAAAGATATATATATATATATGTCCTTCTGCAACCCCTATATGTTCCCTACATACCCCTGATGAACTTGTGTAGAGGGAGACACTAACCCGAAACCTTTGACCCTAAGCCTTAAACCCTAAACTAAACGCAATAAATCCTAAACCCTAAACCCTAAACAAACCCTACATCTTAAACACTAAACCGTCATCCCTAGCCCTAAGCCTCGCACCCTAAACCTTAAAACCGAAACCCTACTTGGAGGTCCATTGTACTTATAACCTATTTAGTAACTGTAGTTATAACCTAAATATAAGTCCCATAATTATAGTTACCCTAGATATAATTGGGTTATAGTTATAACTACAGTTACTAAGCAGGTTATAAGTACAATGGACCTCCAAGTAAGCCCTGGGGGCTGGACCGAAGCGGCCCATGGGCACGAGGCAAGGCTTGGGCGCACTCGCTGAAGGCTGCAAGTGCTCCAAGCCTGTCTCCGGGGTTTAGGCTATTAAGGTCTTAGGGTTTAGGGTTTTAGGGTTCCAGGGCTTTTAAGGTCTTAGGGTTTAGGGTTTTAGGGTTCTAGGGGTCTTAAGGTCTTAGGGTTTAGGGTTTTAGGGTTCTAGGGCTTTTAAGGTCTTCGGGTTTTAGGATGTTCGGGTTTAGGGCTTTCTGGGGTGCATTGAGGTCCCTAAACAGGGAAGCACACGAATATACCAGAGGCAAAATAGGAATGTAGCTCCCTAACTCCCGATTATTGTCCTACTACCCTAAACCCTAAACCCTAAACCCTAAACCCTAAACCCTAAGCCTGCTTGAGGCCCCCAAATCAGTGCTTTTCGTCTGAGGCCAGGTAGCCCGGTCTAGGGTTGAAGGGTATAGGGTTCAGGGCTTAGTGTTGAGGGCTAAAAGGGGTTACATAGGGGTATATGGGGAATGGAAAAGAAAACGGAAACTACACTTTGGGCTTAGGGATCTACACCTCCAAGAAGAAAGCATCACAAAGAAAAAGGACAATTGACAAGGAAATGGAAATTGACTTTACATGGTGGTTCGTAGGGCCTAGGGCTAAGTATGTGTAGAGGGGCTTAAGGGGCTATCAAACGTTGCAGTGGAGAATCAATTAAAAAACGTGGAAATGAAATGGAAAATGGGACCAAACAGTAGTGTCACCTATAATGACATCTATACAGGATATAGGTTATAACCCTGGCTATAGAGCTTTCGTGGTTGCCTGCCTGGGTCTCAGGAGCAGCTGCTCAGCCGATTCTGACTCATAATCGCGATACGCCTGGATATGAGCTGTAGTCTAAACTCCCAGTCTCACCCTTGATAAACCCTATAATAGTCCCCTATATAATCCCTTATATACCCCCCTCCCCTTTGAGGAGTCTAGACTATAGCTCATATGAGGCCCTAACTGCTGAGAAGTTTTTGATTTCTTGGTGGGGACAAGGCCCCCGGCTGCACTTCCCAAGCAGGCATTGCAAGCTGGGTGCTCAACTCCACGCAGCTCCAAGTCTAGCAAGGAAGCTTTTGGTTTAGGGTTAGGATTTAGGGGCTGGAGTTAGGGTCTTAGAGTGTAGGATTTTTTACAAGACTTTGTCTGCAAGGGCACGCGTCCCCTAAAGATGCTTTACAGCACGGTCCATACGGCTTATTTGTTAGGCTGAAGTAGAGCAAGTCAGAGATTGGCTGGCACAAGGAAGAAGCTTTGACATCAATTGCAGGGAGCGACGATTTCCACCTCATACCCCCCAGCAAATAGAAGCCTGCGTCAAATGGGACCCCGGATTCAACGCACCTAAACCCTACGTACGCCCTAAATATCCGCTACCCTAAGCCCTAAACCATGAACCCCTTAGGGAAACCCGTAAAATAGCTGGTAATTATCGTATCCAACAGCAACTTCTTGCTGGCCTGGCGGAGGCCGCAGGGCTGCTTGAAAGTCTGCCTGAAGACTAAATAGGGTCTAGGGTGATGTGATTTCTTGATATAAGCCATAGTCTAAACTCCTAGGGCTTGCCGTGATATAGCCCTGAAGCAGAGATGGTCATGCCACAGAGTCGATTCGAGCGCGTCGTGCGACATGCTGCTGTGGCCTGTCCGCGGCTGGCCATCTAACAGATTCACGCACCCCACGGCGTCACGCTGTCCCAGGCGGCCAAACCACCCAAATCTATTGCTGATAGGGTTCAGGACCTAAACTCACTTAGGTCCATCTTGGTTAACAACACATTTCTACTCCGAAAGGCTTGAGGAAAAGACTTGGGGAGACTCCAGACGGCCCTCCTGAAGCCTGACTGTGTCAGCAAGGCCTTTAAAAAGAGGAAGGTTTCTGAACGATTCAGGCTGGAGGTGCCGAGGCCCTTAAACAGCACCTGGAAGGCTTGCTTGGAGAGTCCCTCAAGAGGGCAGAAAGCTGAAAGCTTGTTCAAAATTTTGAGTGCCTGATTCCCATTTTTTGTGTTTGAAATCCGGCTGCTTCCTGGATTTGATTGCAGAGGAGCCCTGACCCCCCCCCAGGAAAAGCCTTGGTTATAAGGGGACCAGTACTGGTGCTTCGAGCTCGAGGTCCGGTACCTGGATTCTCGTGGGTGACTGTGCTGACGTCTTGGTACTCTGGCCTGGGGCCTCCTCTACGCTGAAAATCCCTCAATTTGGGTTTTTGGGTGGCCAGGCCTCAAAGGCCCTGGCTCGGGAATTCGCTGCCCTTGAAACGAGGCCGAAAATATACGGGCAACGTTGTGTGGCTTTTGTTCTTGGGTTTGGGAAAATCAATATACTTGCTTTTGACTTGGCCCACTGACTAGGTGGCTGGAGCCAGGGTGTGCCTCCCGATGTCCGGCAGGAGCCCGGAAGTGCTCTATACGTCCATTCTCCATCGGCTGCTCACTTCAGTGTCTGACCGCCCTAGTCATTGGTGGGAACGGCCAAAGCAGGCCGGGTGGGCATTTAGGGTCTAGGGTGATGTGATTGCTTGATATAAGGCATAATCTAAACTCCTAGTATCCCCCTTAATAAGCCCCACGTGTAAGGTTTGGGGGTTGCGTTCATTGTTCAGGGTCTCAAATCCTAGTATCCCCCTTAGTAACCCCTATAGTAGTCCCCTATATAATTCCTGTAGAACCCTCTTTAATTTAAGGCGTTTAGACTCTAGCTCGTATAGCAATAGCAAGAGTACTTACGACTTGGCTGCTTTCCAATTCCCCACGAGATTGATACATGGCTCTGTGATTACGAAATAAAGGAACCCCGAAGGTTAGGAAGGGATAAAGCTATAGTAAGTCAGTAAGTTCCACCTGGGGAATACTGGCATTTCCCTCCCGACAGGAAGCGTTCAGGGTCCAGGAGTTCAGTGTTTCGGTTCAGGGCTTTGCCACTTGGGGCAAGACAGCGATAAATGCATGGCACATGCTTGGGACGCAAGGGTGAACTCAAAGCCTTTCGCTTACTGGTTGCCGGTAGGGAACGCCAGGATCCTTACAATAGCCCTGCGTAAACCCAGCGGCTTCCATTGTCTTCTCCATTCCCTCATCACCTAGTAGCGGCTCTTTTACCCCGTCGACTCTTTTACATATAGCCTGCTGCTCGGGGCTTCGGGCTTAGAATTTAGGGTTTAGTGAATTTTAAGACTACTATAATGGATTGCACTTCATTTTCCATTTGTCTTTTCCATTTGGTTCCCCATCCTGGGGGGCTGTCAGCACTAAACCCTGTAGTACCTTCATAACAATATCAGCTCCCTAAATATCCATATTATAGATATACATCCACACATCCGAACCCTAGACCCTACATGTAAATTTCCCAGCTGGG
This sequence comes from Symbiodinium pilosum, assembly GCA_905231905.1. Lineage (NCBI taxonomy): Eukaryota > Dinophyceae > Suessiales > Symbiodiniaceae > Symbiodinium > Symbiodinium pilosum. The sequence continues at coordinate 36,478 of CAJNIZ010045393.1, forward strand.
GGGGGCCCCAATGCAGACCCTCAAATACTTTAATCCTGACTATAGGGACCCCTACCAGGGTACCCTAATTTTAGGCACCCCCCCAGATTTAGAACCCTATTAGGCCTTGTTAAGCCCTATATAGTCCTCAATAGCTCCTTAAACCCTGGGGGGGTACCTTTGGGGGGGTACTATTGAATCCCTTACACTTTTCATGTGAGACGAACGGCCTGCCTGGGCTGCCTGGGCTGCAAAAGCGCGGGCCATCTCGACCGCACCCGGCGCCTGATTGCAGGGTTTAGGGTCACGGCCAGGGGACCTCAAGTGGTGATCTCTGCTCCCCATTCGGGTTAGGGTTAGGATTTGGGGTGTAAGGTTTTTTCAGCAATTCTGGGGTTTGAGGGGGATGTCTCTTTAGACTTCCCTCAATTTCCTCGCTCTAGTTTCTCAGGAAGGCCTAAACCCCAAACCTTGAACCCCTAAACCCTAAACCCCTAAACCCGTAATCCCTAAACCCCAACGCCTAAACCCGTAATCCCTAAACCCCAACCCCTAAACTCGAAACCCAGGACAACCCAGAAGCAGTCCATCAGCCCTTATCAAGGCGAGGTCCCTCCTAAGCATGAAACCCCTTCACCCCCTTCTGACGAATATGGATTTAGGGTTTAGGGGTCTAGGGTGTTCGGGTTCAGGGTTTTAGGGGTCTAGGGTATAGGAGTTCAGGGTTTAGGGGTTTAGGGTTTAGGGTTTATAGCCACCAAAATACCGTCGTTCTTATCATGGGGACCCCCCAAAAAGGTACCCCTGATTTGGGAACCCCCCCTGATGGTACTATCTCGGGGGTGGGTGGGGGACGTTCTTATTCGGGGCCGGGATTAGTTAGGCCCCCCGGGGCGCTAGTAATCTGAAGAAATGTTGCTACGGCGGATTCTGAAATCCTACATGACCCTAAGCACCTTATACTTTGGTAATTATGGTACTACATAATTAATATATTGTGGAACTATAGTATATGCAGGATGTTTAGCTTATTATCAACAATACGTGGCTTTCATGTGCCCCTCTTGCTTGCAACATGTGTGTCAGCATGCTGATATTCCAATCAACAGTACTGATTCGATTCATACTTACCTTATTATAACGTAGTAGTTTCCATTTTCCTTTCCATTATCCCCATATGATTGCCGAGGTTCCGCAGGCCACTGTTGCGACAGCACAGGAGGATGTGAGCTCAACTCCTCAGAGCGCTACAAGAACGACCCCATTCAGACTGACATCGGATGCCTGTTGTAGTGCTGGCGGTAGTCATCTCATGGCTCTCTTAGGTAGCTGAGCAAAGAACAGTGTGCTGAGTGGATAGCCCGCCCTTTAGGCACTTCGTTCCTCTGATGCTACAGCAACCTGCGCTGCTTTCCGAGGACTGCCTTAGCAATGCCCATCAGCGCTGCAAGCACAAACCCTCCCTCCCAACACCGCGCCGGGAGTCGGAAGCACACTGCATTGGCAAAGATGCTTTGGCACCCATCTGGTTCTGAAGGAGGGTCGCCATAAGCTGCTGTGCATAAGAACCTGCTGAGTGTACCATGGATCTTGGCAACAAAACGAACTACTGCTGATGCCCAAATTCCTGCATGACCTTACTTCCTTACCCTAATTCACAGGGCTTAAGGTACCTAGGGTCATGCAGGATTTTTAGTATCCACCGTACACCAACATCGCTGTGCCTTGGATCATCTCCATGATTGCTGCTAGCCAAAGTCCTGAGCTCAGCCCAACAGGTGCTCTGCAGGCGACAGAGGACAGAGTCGGCCCCCTTAATCCCCTCTCCCAAGTATTAAAAGCCACCCATGCAACGTTTTTGAAATATTCCTGTTATATTCAAGTATACAACCATGGGAATATTTAATAGGGGGGGTGGATGGCTTTTAATATTTGGGGAGGGGGGGATTAGGAGATGAGGTCCCGGCAGTCTTGCCTTTTCTGTCGCAATGGCGCCAATCCGAAGCGGCAAAAAACACTTTAGTTTGAGCCACCAGAACAACGGTGGGCTGCGGCTGCTGCCAACAAGTAAGCCTAGTTGTCTCATGCAACGCAGCAAAACAAACCTGTTCCCAATGTAGAGCACAGGCCAGACTTTTCCGCCTTTCGGCGCACACCAGGAACCTCACCTGGTACTGCTTGACGTCTTGAAGGTCTTCGGGCATTTGGCGCAGGGGCTGAATGCCACAGGGGAACATCACGTATCACATCGAATTGGCCGCTGAAGCTTCTCTTCATGGCAACGGAATCTGCTTGGACTCTGGGTTTACTCCGCGCTATCTCTGAGGTCCGAGCAAATGAGCGCTACACTGCAGAAGGTACACTCTGGGTTTAGGGCTGAGGGTTTGCTTGAGCGACATCATAGTTCTCGAAGGCCTTTCGTCTTCGATGACAAGGTCTCTTCTCAACATTCCGCTGCCACGAAGACAGGCGCAACGCAAAACAGTTGTTCGCAGTGCTTGAAACAACCAGCGCGGTCCTGGATTCTGCACTGCTCATGCCGGAACATGGCCAGGGATCTACGCTACTTGGAGGGTCAGGGGAACTTAGTAAGTATACTGGTGACCCTGTAGTCCAGATGATAACCCCAGCTGTCCCCATTATTACACTATTAACTTTTTTGCAGTGGGTCTCAAGTACCAGCCCAACTTGCCCGCCCGGGCGCTATTAACTTACATACTAAGTCCCCTGACACCCCACGTATGCTACACTTAAACGAACTTAATTCCATCTGGCCAGGGTGGCTCTGTGGATACGAGAGCCGCTTTACAGCTGGCCAGCTTCAGGTTTTGCTTGCACTGCAGGGTATAGGGTTACCCAAGTCTCTGACCATTTTTGCAACACGCCTTACGAACCGTCCTCATCAGGGGGCCGCAGCAAATCCTGCTGAAGAACAAGCGAACATGCCGCGAGGGAGCTTCATCCCGAACGAAGACCCTATGGCAGGGTTTTCTTGACTGGCTGTCTATGCGTATGTCAGAAGCGTAGCTCGACATCTGTCATGCGGGGACATCAGGCACTTGCTTGCATGCACGAGGAAGGCTTGCCTGCTTGCCTTCCGCAAATTTAAGCAGCTGGAGGAGGCATGGTGGGCTTTACGGAGGCTGATGAGGAGGCATGGCACACCAAAGCCAGAGGCTCGGCATCTGAGAGGTACTTCCATTCAGCACGCCACCAAAGGCGCGAGATGGTTAAACGTCACATTGAGCCATGAAACCTCAGCGAGAGTACCAGCCCCACACGCTGGTGTTATAAGAATCTTTGGCCAGCAGACTCTGGAAAGGAAGAATTATCATATTTGACATCTCTGAATCGTTTGACTGTCATTTTTTATCATTTGGGTTTGTCAATTCGTACATCCGTCCCACTTGGCCTTGTCATTTTCAAGTCATACTGCTGTCATTTGCTTGTCATTCGGTTGTCATTATGTTTGTCTTGTTTGTCATTTTGTTGTCATTTGTTGCTTCCTTGTCATCTTCCTGCTTTTTGCGTCGTTTGCGCGTGATCTTTCTGTAGCTACAAATAGGACGGGGGACGGAGGGGACGGAAGTGGAAGGGGGGAAAAGGGGTGGGAGGGGCCGGGAAAGGGATGGAAGTGGACAGGAAGTGAGGGACGAGAGGTGGACAGAAGGACTCCAAGGACAGAACATGACTCCAAAATGACTCCAGGGGCAGAAAAGGACTCCAAAATGACAAAAAAAGACTCCAACATGACAAAAATGACTCAACAGTTGACCAAAAAGATTGTTTCAACAATGACGAAAAAGGACTCAAAATGACAAAAAATGACACTGCTTCGAAACGGCGACTTTTTGAGCCCACCAGCTCCCCCCCCTACCCCGAAACCCTCCCCCCCCGGCAACACCACCGACACCACCACCCTGCAACCCCGCCCGCAAACCACAACCACCGAAAATTGAGCACGCTCGGAGATGTTACAGGGACCCCAGATAAAAGGCTTGTATCAGGGTCTCATTGGTTTAAGGATCGAACTTACCTCCTGTTCACTGCAGAAACGGCAAACGATGGCCAAACCTCACACATATCACAGCAGAATGACAGCAAAAGAATAGAAGAATGACAACAAAAGTGCCAACGGACATGGCAACGAAATGATGACGAAATGACAACAGAATGAAAATGGGAATGATAACGAAACTGAGAATGACTGAAAACGACAACCGGGAATTACAAAAATGACACTAAAATGACTAACATAATGCCTGGCCACACACCAGCCGGTGCTGGTAATGATTCTTATAACGCTGGTGGGGAGCCTGCCAGGTCTTGTACTGGCATAGCTGACGGCTGCTCTCCTTGCCCCTTCTCCTGAACGCTGCTACTACAAATCTTCTGCTCTGAAGCAGCATGGACTATGTGGCTATGCACCGCTCTGCTGAACTAATAACCCCACAGAGCTCGAAATCAGGAAAAACAGGTGGGCGCACGGGTCAGACTACCCATAATCTAAAGCTAGAAGTATGGGCCACTAATATGGGGTTTCAGGCCCTTGGAGGGATTCTAGGAACCTTTAAGGGTACATATAGGGTACATAGTAGGTACGTAGGGATCCTAGGGTTAAGGGCCCGTGCTAGGGGCACATGGTTTCAGCTTTAGGTATAAAGGGAAGGCCGAGTTGGCGTTCGAGCTCCGGGGGTTTTCAAGTCGACGACTCTGCAGGCAACTGAAGGCGGTCTCGCGCGCTAGGTCTCATCCCTGCTAGCGAGCCAACGCCAGGTGCCTTCTGGCTTCAAGCCCATGAAGAAGATGACATGGTAATCCCAACCCCCATGAATTAGGACCCCATGACATTTATGTGCTAGTTCTAGGGTCGTAATTCTGGGGTCAGGGTTACCAAAATCCCCCCATCATGCATTGCTCAAAACGAAATAGGACTGTATTTAACATGCCCATGCCCAGCCCCGAGCTGGTGCGTATCCTGGGCTGCTGGATGACCCGTGAAATTGCGCACATGATCTGCCTAGCTGGTGTTCGGGATTTTGGGTCAATGGATTTGATGCTTGCATGGTTTAGGGTTCGGGTACTGCCCCGCGCCCTCACAGTCTTGCGTCGAGGGTTGGGTATCTCAGAGGACCAAAACCCAGTCGATCCCAAAGGGGCTCCTAATTCCTTTAGTACCGTACTATACCTTACTGTAGCCCTCCTAATTAGGGTTTAGGGGTGATCAGAACCCCCGTCCCTCAATTCATTATGGCGAATTGAATTGGCCCCTTTTACAAGTAGTCTTGGCCCGTTTAAAAGTGCCCTTAGGATTTTCAGTTCTCTGGCACTGGGGGGGGTCGCTATTATTAGGGACAAGAGACTATATGACCTCAACAATGGAGAATCAAACGGACACAAACATTGAAAATGAAATGGGCACTGCGAGTATATGATTGGTTGCTAATGTGCGGATGTATGTTTGGGTTTAGGGATTCCGGTTTAGGATTCAGGGATATATGACCCCCAAACCCCAAAATGAAGAATAACATGGAAAAATAACATGTAAAATGCAATGAATACGGTACTAAAGGAATTAGGAGCCCCTTTGATCTCCCATGTTCGTCATTGCTGTTACCTTGCTCTTCTATAAAGGAACTGATATAGAATCCCAATGCCACTTTGGCTGATCTTAAGGACGTGGTGACCATTGATTTTGAGCAGGTTTCAACGGAGTTCAAGACGCATGGAAGGTGTTGTTAAAAAGATTTCAGACAGATTTCAACTAGATGTTAATTTGGCCTCAACTCACATAAACTACATGTATATTAGACAGTGAATTAGACTTTGATTAGGTTCAAGCGATTAATAAGAACTTGACTCTAAATTAGATTCGATTCCCGTTGATTTTCAAATAGCCTTTCTTGAGATTTCAGTTCCTTGCAAATAAGTGTTCATTAGAGCTACTTAGATCATAACAACGTCTCTACTGGCATTGGGTAGATGTTCATTAGTTCAACTGATGTCGCAAGCTTTTAGCCCAAAAAGCAATCGATTCCATCCAGGCTCAATTTACACTAGACCTCGATTCATGTTCAGTACATGCGAGTTAGATTTGCAAGTGACATTAGTTAGATGCTGAACTTGATTTCACTTCATCATTCTTTTACTCAGCTGCTGAACTCATTTGCAATTGATGTTTAATCAAAGTGTTATTGAAAGTTTCAGAGGATTCCAATCTACTCGAGTTATAGTGGAAACTAAAATGGGACCCTGTATCTCTTTAACCCTATTACACATACCCAGACCCACACATACAACCCCTTCCATAACAAGCCCATTGCGATTACCACCCAGCCAGGGCGGGGCCAGGCACTCGTAGTGCTTGCACAGCTCTTGCAGACATGCCAAAGGCAAATCGGTCCATGGTCTACTTGGAGGTTCAGAGCAAAATTAACCAACTATATCTGGTACGTAGAGGGGCCGTAGCTGGGTTACAAGTACAAGTCTTACTGGGTTATACTGACCCGTAACCTCCAAGTAAGGTTCAGGTTGTGGATTTGAAGTTTCTTGTCCAGGGTTGACTGTACCATCCTTTTATCACTCATGCTCTGGATCACCACTTCCGTTTGAGATTCACATGGCACTTTCTACCTTCCCAATACGGGACGAAGCGAATTATGGGTAAAAAACATCGACCACGCCTGCACTGCGCAAGCTCTCCGCTCAACTGCTCAAGGAGGTCTTCCAAATATGTCTTCGCGGGTAGGCAGTGTTATGTATAATCTCTAAGGGATTTGGAACCCCAGTAGAAATTATAATTTCAGCTAAATATTAGGATTCTAGGTAACAGAAATTAAAAACTATTTTCAGGAACCTTGTAGTAATTGGAATCATAAGCGATATGGCCTCTCACCTGGATAAAATTTGAGTGTTGACCCACTAAAACCTAAACCTCAGGTGTGGCCCCCCACATCATACCACTGTTACAGGGTGGGGTGTCCTGCTAACCTAAACCCTTCTTTAGACCAACATCAGCAGCCGAGTTGACTCTTGACTTTCTTCTGCAAGGCGCCCTGCCCAAAACTTCTGTGTGCAAACTTGCGTTGCAGAACCTTGAAACCGTAAACGCCCCTGAAGGTAGCTTCCTGAAAAAGGGGGCCCCCCAACATCGACCCCAAAAATACCATCATCTTTATTAAAGGGAGCCCCACGCTGAGGGGACAAGGGCACCTGCAAGATCTGAATTACCAGGACAGCAAAGCGATCACTTCAAACACGGAAGTTGGACTGTAGCAATCCAGCCAGCAGAGAATAGAGCTATGCAAGTTTCCCGGGTCCGCGAAGATGTCTGGATCCCTTCTTTGTAGCAATTCAGCAGCCACTGTTGTGGGTTGCGCTGAATGTTTTTCCATCTGTCAAGGTCTATTCTAGCGCGGGTGTTTTTTTTTTCACCAAAGGTACAGAACTGGTGGGGAGCAATCACACTCAGCAAAAGGATCCAGTACGCCGTCTCGACCAGGGTCTCCACGAAAACGTTTTTCGCAGCAGATCTTAAAACGCGTTTTCAAAACTTAATGGGCGCAGCAGGCGCTCACAACTGAGGTGTTAGCAGCACCTCAGCCACCAATTCTCTCTACACAGGGAAAGCTTTCAGGGAGGTCATACCCAGGTGAAGATCATACCTAACACGAACTTCCATGAGAAGAGCTCCTGTCACACGTCCAGCTCAGGTTGCAGACTCGCTCCCAACAACTTTCGTGCTCGCAAGGGTTGCTGTTGGCTTAACACTGGAAGCTTCAGGGGTTTAAGTGCAAACCCCGGGGTCCAGGCGGAAAATGCCGTGAGCAAATCATAGTTTGCAGAAAAGTCATCATATAATGACGTGATCCTGGCAGCTGCCGATGCGCCCCTACTAACTGCATGACTCCCGTGAAACCCATGAAATGACAAGCTACAGTCATTACAGTCTCAGGCTTATACAGGACATCCATGCTTGATTTCACTAATCCCGTCCCCCAAAACAAAACCCCCAACCGTCCGCTAGGAAAAGATATTCCGAACATATACTTACACATGAGGGGAATATGTATCGTTTGTTAGTTTAGTGCCATCCATTTTTGGGGGCTCAAGACGGCTTACCCTAAACCCTAAACCCTAAACCTTAGCTCCTGGCTGGGGTTGCAGACAAAAGGCAGATCCACATCTAGAGGCTGATGGTTGCTCCCACTGAACCACTTCCAAATCGCTTGCGGGCGGCCTGGAAGCGCAAAGTTAGGGTTTAGGGTATAGTCCCCCTGAAGTAGATAGAATATTAAGGTTCTATTGGGGTTATATAGGGGTAATGGAAAAGAAAATGGAAACTACTATTTAGGGTTTAGGGCTCGTAGTCCCCCCTAAGTAGATGGAATATGGCTTTGGGTATATTACAGTAAGATCCCCATATACCCCATATTCTATCTACTTGAGGGGCACTATAGATTCCTACAAGCCCCAAAATGTGACAAGCGGCTAAGACGGACTTCTTCAGAGGGGGTTATACAAGGAACCCTAAACCCTAAAGGGTCCGTCGTGTCTGGGGACCCCTGGGGATCTACTTGACAGGTGCTTGGAGGAAGACCTCAAGAAACAAGACATCGCAACAAGGTTTAGGGCTTTTTGGAGTCTGCTTTCCTGCAAACATGGAATCTTTTTTGGCAACCACTACATCAGGAGTGTCCCTTGTCAATGCTTCTTCCAAGCTCCAGGGCAGGGCTGTATGGCGTCTTCGGGCCTGCCCACCGTGTAAAGGACATTCTGCAACCCTTAACCCTAAACCGCAGTCGACATCCCGCTGACACTTGGCAAGCAAGAGCAGGAAGTCGAGTGTGCCGCGAAAAGGCTGTAATACTAGTAGTTAGAAATAGTAACAATAAGAATAAGAAGAAGTAGAAGAATAGCGCTAGCAAGAGTACAACAGTATTAGTAACAGTTGTACTAATAGTCGTACAAAAGCGGAAATAATTACATTAGGAAGAACGATGTCATGACAGTAGCAGTAGTAGTAGTAGTAGTAGTAGCAGCAGCAGCAGCAGTAATGATGCCGAGAGGCTGCCATAATGTGCCTCCCATTGGATGAGTTCCTCCGCTTCTCACAATAAGAAGCAGCTACTACAACTGGGATATATTGGGGTTACATGGGATAATGGAAAAGAAAATGGAGACTACTATACTGGCGTTGTCTGCGGTTTAGACACGCGCATCGCTCAAAGCTTATATGCGGTTTAGGGTTTAGGGTTCTACGGCGCTTTCACGACACTGGCTTCTAGGTAGGCAACATCCTCCACATGCTGCCTGTGAAATGGGAATTTCCAGTAGAAAGGAGCCCCAACATAGACCTCTACATATCATAGTCCTCGATATATAGAGACTCACAAACCCTCAACCCTAAACCCATTTGTGGAAAGCCCTGTGATGTTTTGTAAGCAGCCCAGCCGCTGCAACTTGGCCCAGGATCGACGGAGCAGCTGCTCCACTCGGAGAGCCTCTGAGGAAAGTATGGGGTTGTTAATGGGAAGAGTCCATGGGATAATGGAAAAGAAAATGGAAACTACAGGGATAATAGGGATTACAGGGATTATAGGGAGTATATAGGGGTTATTATGGGTTTAGGGTTTAGGGGTTATATTGGGATAATGGAAAAGAAAATGCAAACTACTGCAATATATTGGGGTTATATGGGGTTATACACCGTTTAGGGAGATTCATATCAGCCAACCTTCGTTCGAGAATAGAAGTCCCCTGAATACACACCAACCTTTGAGATTTTGGATCAAAGTGGATCCTGCAAAGGATCCATTATTCCTAACCCTGCCATCACGAACTTCCATCCTTTCGAAGTGAAGTTGGTAGCAAGTGCTTAGGCTGGCTCCTCTTGGAACACAACTGCCTTAAGTACCCAGTAACACAATAGTAATGTAAGTAATCGTAGCAATAGTAGTGCTATTTTTGTAGATAACTCATGTAGGCAGCATGACTTCTATGCCTACCATGTCTTACTACGCAACAGACCATTCCCACAACTACCATGCTGGCACAGATGGATAGGAAGGAACGGGGATCAGGTGAGGTTAGCAGAAAAGTTATAGGCTCTGATGATAGTAGTAACTACGTAATAATAGCACAAGAGTAATGGTAGTAATAATAGCAATTGTAGTAACAGTAATGAATAATGACAGTGATCTAATGCTACCCTGCCGCCTCCGTGCCCTGGCAGCACTCAATCACTCGCTGCGCGATGTAATTGCCAAAGCGATCCTCTCATGTGATGTGGGAATAAGGGAAAAATGTACAGGCAGGGTTTAGGGCTTAAGGTCGAGAATAAGAGAACCCATCATGTCATTATGTAGGGCTCAGCCGCTTCTTTGCAGTTTGCATAAAACCGCTCACTTATGGCTTGGGTGCCGATGGGGGGTTCTGGATTCCGCAGGGGCATGCCTCAACTATGTCTACTGCGTGGCTACTGCTCGCTCTGCTGGAAAATTGTAGGATTGTAGGGATACTGGAAAATGAAATGGAAACTACAGGGATTATAGGGATAAAAGGGGATTGTAGGCAGTTTGTAGGGGTTATTACGGGTTTAGGGTTTAGAGGTTATATTGGGATACTGGAAAAGAAAATGGAAACTACTATATTGTATAGGGTTCTAGTGGGGTAGTATGGGGATAATGGAAAAGAAAATGGAAACTACTCTAATGCGGTTATACAGGGTTTAGGGTTGAGGGTTTTAGGGTTGAGGGAACTGTTGGATCCTGCGATGTTCGCCACACAACCGGTCAGGAGATGCTACTGGTTCGGCTTGCACATCAGCCGACTCAAGCAACAAAAATACCTTGCAGTTGCAAAACAGAACATTGTTACATGGTAGTTTCCATTTTGCATCATCCCAATGTTACCGCAATATATACTTCGTATAAATAAATACATTAATAAATATATATATATATATGCCCAGTATCCCTATATTACCATATATCAAACCCACATATTCCATTGATTAAGACCCGCAATCTGCTGCAATCAACCCACTTCCCCGCTGAAAAAAAGCCTGCGCCGGTGGTCCACTAAACCTGCCTACAGTAGGCTGTGATGGGCCCGCTGCGGCTACGCATCTAAAGCATCGTAGGACATGATGATAAAATGATGAGACGAATAAGATAGCGGTAAAACTTTTCATAAGGATAAATTGTAGTCGTATTGGTATTTGTAACACTGCGCCTAGCACTAAGTCACTAAGCAATGAGCGTATCGTTCAGAACATTGTTAGGATGTGTTGGAGTCTGAGGGCGGCGCCATCAAATGATGCCGATAGTTTCTGACATATCAACAGCAACAAGCCTTTCGCAGCACAGAAGTCAGTAGGCAGCCAAGCTTCCAGCATGATTTGCAGAAAGGGTGGGTTGCTTCCATTGCTTCCGTCCGTCAGGAGAGCTTCCATCAATGCAGCTCTCTCCTGCCAGTCTAAAAAAGGGAACTTGAAGTCGTGAAGACACCATACAGGGCCATGCAAGGCATGATGAGCATGGATATCCTGGAGTCTATTGAATGCTTCATTCAAATGCAGTGACTATCCTACTGGGAAGCCTGAGGGAAAGTCAACCACAGTCAGCCTTGAGGCAAAAGATGCTATCAGTACCTGGGGGTTTCCCAAAATTAGGGGTACCTTTTTGGGGGCCCCTATAATAAGGACTATAGTATTTTGGGGTCTATATTGGGGGCTCCTTATTTTGGGAAACTACCACCTTGCAGACGATATGAACCTATCATAATCTGGTAGTTTCCATGTTATTTTCCATTATCCCTTTATAAACCCAATCTACTGTAGCAGTTTTCCATGTTCAATTCCAGTATCCCTACACAACCCCAATATACTAAAGTAGTTTCCAGCTTCTTTTCCATTATCCCTATATAAGCCCAATATACTCAGATGCGTTCCGGGCGGTCCCCGGAAGTTCCAAGCCGCAATTCAAGCATTGGGTCCGTTTTCAATGCGTGCATAGCACATCATGCGTTTTGGAGGTTAGGGTTGAGGGGTACTGGTGTTGTCCACACATGAAAATCTGAGAGGCTGCAGCACGCTACCCCGTCGTACCTTGGGTTTACTCATATTGTCATATTGTCCCTTACCTAAACCCCATATAAATCCTAACCACCACAAACTACACATATACGTACACGCACACATAAATCTGTATCCCAGTACAACCCATGTAGGCCACAGGCCCAAGTTAGGAGGAGACTGTATACCTTGCCCAACCATCCGAGATCCGGACATTCATCAACTCTGCGCGACGTTCCTCGCTGGAAACTTTGATGCAGCGCTCCACAACCTTGAGATAAAAGTTGCACAATCACAGAGCCTAGGTTTATTATTTCTGGAAACGTAGTTTTTGCTCGAACAACCTTCATGCAAAACTTGCAAAAATCCAGGTGCTCAGAGGTTCGTGGGCAGCTAAAGATGGGGCTGAAAAGTATGAACCTCTGAGTAGGGGCTCGATAGGCTACCCTTCTGTACAAGACCCTGCTTCATGCTCAACATGGGGGTCTCTCAAAAAAGGAGATATTAGGACTACCAGCGTCTAGTGTTTAGGATCTTAGGGTTCAGGGTACACACCATTGTTTTCAGGAACTCCTGCATTGCTTTCAGGATCAGCCTGCAACATCATACTTGACTCAGGTCCCAGGAATGCCACCGGGCAGCCAAGCTCGAATGTCGGTTGCGAGAGAACTTTAAGATGTCCTGGATTCTCATCAACCAGTGTCTGGCTCGAGCAAATTGATAATCATAATCAGTCTTATCACGATGGGTGTTGGGGCCCTTCTGGATTCTGAGCTGCTCGCCAAAGCTTCAACCAAGATTCTCCCACTTGCAGGAGCTACGGCCCGGGAGACTGCCAGCGGGTGCTGCCAGCAGGTACAATACTTTTTGCCCTACGCCACTACCGGAAGTGTACCCCAAAGTCAGCATCTCATCACTGCTTTCCCTAGACCCTAAACCCTAAACCCTAAGGCCTATACCCTACACCCTAAACCCTAAACCCTAAACCCCATACCCTAAACCCTAAACCCTACTACCCTACCCCCTAAACACACCATGACGGAGAGTCTGCGCTGATTGCATTGATCACGAAGCATGTGGCAGGGCGCGGCCCACGAAGGAGCAAGGAGCGAATGACCTGAGACCAATAAAGCTAGGGTTAGGGGTTTAGGGTCTAGGTTTTTTTTTAAAGCGGGTTTAGGGTTGAGGGTTTAGGGTTGAGGGTTTAGGCTTGAGGGTTTAGGATTTAGGGCTCACTGTGTGGGACCCTGGGAGTACTAGTGGTCTAGGTAGCCTACTTACGAAGGGTTGCCCTAGGGTTATAATGGGCTTATGATGGGGACATAATATATTTCACATAGTATTTCACCGGACTCCAGGGTCCTTTCAATCTAGCTTGGTTCCTACCAGTCCCTTGTGGGCTTCTAGACATCCCTGGCAGATTCCATTCGTCGCCAGGCCATAGAGGGCATGCTTCATATCTTGGCTCGCAGGTTTGGGCATGTGCGAGAGGAATTGATGTGCATTAAACATTTCACCTTCGAACTGTGCCCCTAAACCCAAACCCTCAAACGAAATCCGAGCATCTACTCCGTTCACTAAGCAACAGGATCTTGCCCTGCGCCAGTGTTTTGTTTTACGATCATATTAGGGGTTATCTAAGGGGTATATTGGGGCTGTGTTGGGATTACATGTGGGGTTTTACCCTGAACCTTTCTGATTCTAACGCCCCAGATCTTAAACCCTAAGCCCTAAACAGTGCTGCAAAGCGGCATTGTTGCCATATGGATCTTTGCAAAGGCGCTCCAGCTGATCAGTGGGGTTTAGCATGCTATGAAGCCTGAGCCGTCAGGCTTTCCAAATGGTTAGGGTTTAGGGAATATTGGGAATATCTACATATATATATATATAGATAGATATATGGGTATATAGGGATATGGCAATTTATCTAGGGATAGATAGGTGTTCTTTTGGGATTATACAAGGATATACAAGGGTTGTCTGGGGATTATACTGGAATATATGTATATATATATATATAGAGAGAGGGAGAGGTTATATGGGGATATGTCAGGACACATGGGGTTGTATGGCAGATGTGTAGGGCTATATAAGGGTTATACAGGTTTATATCAGGATATTACCCCCAAGAATGCCCATCCCTTCTGCAGCACAGCCGCACTTCCTCCATCTCCGGATGAGATGGGCAATGTTCAACTAGACGTTGCAGAATACGACAAGCCTTGGCATCTCTGGTTGCGGCTTAGGGTGTAGGATGTAGGGTGCAGCCAAAGGCATGACATCGCAAAGCGCGTGCCAAGTGGCGTAGATGTGTGTGGCGACAGACACAGCATGCCCCTGCCAGAGCTCAAATGGCCATCACTAATACGTGTGAGTTTCTCAAATCAAAACGATCCCCTATGATCGCTGAAAAGGAAACCCACAATGCCATTATGATCCCTATGTATCCCAGGAGCCCAGACTTTGAGAAACTCGCAATTAGGATCATGTCGGGCATGATTATGCCAGTTTAGCATCGGGAAAGTCACAAGCTTCTTGGGTGGAGTTTAGGGTTTTAGGTTTGAACCATCAACATCCGCAAGCCCTCGTAAGAAAGTTAGGTTCAGTGGGCTTTCCCAGACATTCTTTTTTCTCTGCCCATCCCCTTTTTGCAACAGGCCCCTAAACCCTAAACCCCGGGCCTTCAACTCAAGTATCAGAAAGGAGAGGGAGGCTGATGGGAAAACCTCCACACATCGCCTGCCAGACTGACACGGACATCAAGCTGAAGACTACATCTCCAGATGCTTGCCAAGTTGCTGCAGCACGAAGTTGCCATGCAAATGCTGGCTGCATGCCAGCCTCAATGGTTGGAGCAACTTTCTTGGATTCAGTTGGCGGGGGTCTTTCGTTCATCGCTGACAGAAGGAACGTGAACTACCGAGGCGCACTTTGCCGCGAAGCTCAAGCGGCAAACACCCTTGTAACTCTGCTGCGGCAACTTCCAGCATATGCTGCATCACGAGGCAGCCCGTCTTGTCCTAGGCAACAGGTTCGCATGCGCCCAAGGGGCTGCAGTGGGATGCTCTCGGCCTTCGTCAGCTTCAGCAGGTGACCTCGAAGACGCTGGACAAGCCTGACTCGGTACTGCGCCACGTTCCTGCAGCGCCTGACAACATGCTGTGCATCTTTCAGGGTACTGCCTCGGCAAGCTCTCTGAGTAGCATTTTTGACAAACAAAGGCAATGTAACACTAGCAAGACACTCCAGGAGCTCGATGATGACCTTCGATGCGTGCACATCGCCTGCCAAATCAGAGGCAACTCTTTGTGGGGTGGTCTTTAAACTCAAAAGGCAACCACACTCAAACACAGATCTCAGTGTCTTGAAAAGCCGCAGGATTCAGGTTTTCCATGGCAAAGCAAATCACACAGGAGGATAGCCAAAGTATTTGCAGCAGCCTGATGCTCTCTGACAATTCCGGATAGCCCAACTGGGAGTTGCCAAAAATGCGGGGACCCAACATAGGCCCCAATATACTGTAACCCTGATTATGGGGACCCAAAAAGGTATCCATACTTTTGGGAAACCGTTTCCCCAACTCCTGCAGTGGAAGCCCTCAGACCACAGAGCGCCTCGCTGTAAAATGAGCTCAGTTCAAAGGCTCAGGAAACATTCAATGGTGTAAGTTTTAGATATGCAGGGAGTGCACAAAGTATACGGCAAAATACCTACGAGAAGATCAGCCCCAAACAACCTGGGGACCAACGCGTCATGTCAGGTGGCAAGCTCTTCTATTCTACGTGTGTGTGCGTGTGTGCGTGTACATGTATGCATGTATGTATGTACATGCGTACGTATGTACGTATGTACATGTTTACCGATGTACGCATGTATGTACGTATATGTATGTCCGTACGTAAGCATGCATGCATGGGGGTGGGAATTCCAAAAACTTGGTGTCCCCAGAATAAGGATTCCAGTATATTGGGGCTCATGCTTGGGACTCCTTTTTTGGTGGAAACTTCCACGTAAGTATGTATGTGCGCATGTACGTACATGCATACATACACCTATGTACATGTATGTATGTATGTATGTATGCATGCATGCATGCATGTATGCACGTATGCATGTATGCATGTATGCATGTATGCATGTATGCATTGATTGATTGATTGGTTGATTGGTGGGTTGATTGTGT
>CAJNIZ010045393.1:52815-77123 GCA_905231905.1 Symbiodinium pilosum
CACGCAGATGTTCGGACGGCAGAGTGCCAAGGATCTGTACCAACTGGCTCAGCAATCTGCACGAAACGGCGCGTCGTGCTTGGCAAACGCAGCATCCAGCCCTCTGCCATCGGAACACTCCGTTCAACTGGGGTTTACTATATGCACCCACAGCTTGCTGGGCCCTGAATCTCTCAACAGCGCAGCTAAGCTGCTATTGCATTCTCTGCCTCGTAGTGGCATGAAGTCAACCATTCGGCAAGTACTGTCCGTAGCTCGGCTACCGCTGTCTGCGTGAAACAGTCAGCCTTTGAGCTTCCTCAAAACTGGAAGCTGCAGGGAATAAGCTGGCTATTCACCCGCAAAACTGCAAGGCCCAACGACAAGCAATGAATTTTGTAAGGCGGCAAGCACAATGGCATCTCAAAGTGCAACTGCAAACCTGCAATGGTTCCACAACTTGGCGCATGTTTGGTGCTTTACTGATGAGGCTCGTGGAAGCACAGAGCCAGCAGTAATTACCAGTTCTGCTGCGCATGCGTTCTTTACTCTAGATCCCGAAGTCCCGGGTCATGTTCACCATCGCGGCCAAGACGACTACAGTCACTAGCAAAACCGCCCTCAGCATGTCAACATGAAAGATTCAAGACTGTACGTGATCCATAAATGCCATGGTCAGGCATACCAGTATTGAGTACCACCACCTTCAAACACCCTTTTATGGCCATCTGTGCGTCGGCCACTGGACACATTCGCAAAGCTAGCCTGCAATCGGGTAATCCTCACACTTGAGGGCCCTGCTGGAATATCCTGACTATCAAACATAGTCAGTTCAGTTTCTGAAAGGGGCTATGGTTTCTGAGAACCGCCCGATCCCTGGTGAGCGCTGCAACTTAGCCACGGTGCGCAATCTTCAGGCAGCACCGCACCTGTAAAGCCCTTGAGAGCCCCGAAATACTGCGGTGGTTCTCTCAAATCGCAGAACTCCCAGGCGAATTCATGCAGGAGTCAAAGCACGCTGAACAACTAAAAACGCTGTCAGACAGGTCAGTCACGACAGCCGTCGCCACTATTGGCCCTTCTTCCTGGGGTGCTGTTACGGAACTTAACAAAGTTACCATAAAAAGAAAACCCAAATATTTACTATGCTCTAAACCCTCAATCCCACATACCCTTATTATGGTAACTTCAGTCAAATTCTTTCAATCGCTAAGCCCTGACCCTAAATTCCATGTACCCTTGTTATGGTAACTTCATTTAAATACTTTAACAGCAACCCTAAACCCTAAATGCTAATCCCTAAACCCTAAATCCAACATACCCTTCTTATTGTAACTTCATTTGAGCTATAATCTAAACCCCTAGTATCCCCCTGAATAACCCCTAGAATAGTCCCTTTATAATCCCCTATATAACGCCCTTTTGAATTTAGACTATAGCTCATGTAGGTTCCTTAACAGCAGCCAAGCAACAGAATCTCCTGGAAGTTCCGTCCGAACCTCCGCGTTGCCGCAACCTGGGTTGCCGCTAAGCAAGGTTGCTATAACAATATTCATAATGGTCCTAATAATAATCAGAGTAATTAACAATAATGAGGATTAAAAGTTAATAGGGTTTAGGGCTTAAAGGTTGCTATGGTAAGGAAACGCCATTCTTTAGTATATACCTATGTTACGGTGACTTAAGTTCTGTTACTAGAACAGGGGAGCCATATTTCCTAAACCCTAAACCCCAAACCCGAAACCCTAAATCCTAAACCCTAAAACCTGTAGTCCCCCTTAAGTAAATAGAATATGGGGTATATAGGGATCTTGATATTATATACCCACAGCCATATTGTATCTACTGAAGGGAGACCATACAATACTTCTCTTAAGTTCCTTAACACCAGCCAAGCAACCAAAACCCAAAAATCCCTAAAAAAAACCTAAACCATAAACCCTAAACATTAAAACCCTAAAATCCCTAAAATCCCGAAACACTAAACCCTAAAACCTCTAAACCCCAAAGCCTACGAAACCCCTGAAACAGCAAACCGAGCAACCATGATATGTCTGCCAACTGGCGAACGCTGCAGCTTCGGCCAGGCTGAAGCCAACAGCTTCAGGATCCTTGGCTTAGGGTTTGTCGCTTGCATGGCCAATACAGCATCGCAAAGTTCATACTGGGAGTCCACTACACAACACCGGCCAAGGAAGGAACAGTGTCCTGAGGGTCCGAATGCACTAGCACGTTCTAGCACGGTCCATTCACTGGAGCTGGCAAACCCCAACTAACAAAACATGGACCCAGGGGAATACCCTACCCTACGACATCGACGGCCAGAGATATAACTAATGAACAGCGAATGAACACCGGCTCGCTCGACTGACTATGCAACACTGACGCAGCAAAAGTCGTGCAACAGCTATGCACTGAGCCTATATGGGCACCGCTCTTGCCAGCATCAGCAAAGACATCAGAAATCCACAAATGACATGGCACATCTCTGCATTCATATCACATGCACGTCTCGTGATGTTGTATGTCCAGGCCAAGACCATGCGGCATCGGCAAGGACGCTCCAAATCCGATAATTGTGTTGCAACCAAGATCTCAGCATGATCGTATTTCCATTCTCCTACTTCTCGTACTTCTCGTAGGGATTAGGGTTTAGGATGTGGGGCTTAGGGTTTAGGGCTTAGGGTTCAGGATTTAGGACGTAAGGTATTTAGGGCTTAGGGTGCAGGGCTTAGGGTGCAGGATTGAGGCTTTAGTATTCAGGGTTTAGGGATTAGGACATAGGCCGGCTCAGGATTGCACAGGTTCCTATTCATGTTTTAGTTCACGCTTGCTTCGTCAATGACGCTTGTGCTTTGCAATAGCCTCATGACGACACTGAGTGGGTTCACATAATTATACTTCGTTCTAAGCTTGTGCTGGCCTGAGGGCTTGCATCGCGGTTGACGGGAGACCGAGTCCGCGGGAGAGAGTGTTTTTTGCTCAGGGTTTAGGAGGATCCTTGGCTTGCAAAGACTCAAAAGCCCTCCCACTAGCGACAGCCATACCAAGTATTGTTGCACAGACTACTTCTCTTGCATGTTCGTTCCGGAGCGGCGTGCCCATGCCCACATGAGCTAGAGTCACTATTTCCCATAGAAAGAAATGAACGAGCCTTCCCATTAGAGAACCATATCAGGATTATGCGGGGCTATACTAAGCTACCAAAAGTGGACCCAAATGTCCAACCTTACGGCCCCTAGAATCCTAACCCCTAAAATACTCCCCTATGTAGTCGCTTATATAACCCCCTTTAAGAAGTTTAGACCCTGAGCCCCAAACCCTCTATAATCCCCTATATAACCCCCTTTAAGGAGTTCAAATTATAGCTCACATGAGACCACATCGAGCTTTAAGCGGCATCTCTTCTTCGCTGCCGCAGCAGCACTGGATGACACCTTGGCTGAACACGATAAGGGTTTAGGTGAATAATGGAAAAGAAAATGGAAACTACTATAGTGGGGTTATATAGGGTTTGGGGTTTAGGGGGACTTATTCCATGGGTTAATAATGGGGGTAACTAAGGTTACTATATGGGTTATAACACAGCATGTCTTTGCCAGTGGACATCTTCATCCATAAGCTGCTGGGCCTGCTGACATAAATTTAAGGTTTGGGGTTTAGGGTGTAGGGTTACCTGAAACTAGATATCAAACGAAGGGGCCACTTAATCAAATTAGGTTTGGGGGTACATTCTACGAAAGCTTGACAAGAATTACCAGGAATGGTATGAGCATTTTCTCAGGATTCTACATCACATAATCCCTGGAAACCCCCTATATGGACCCAGCTTCCATTTCATGGTACAACTTCTCTTCCGCATGACATGACTCTCCATTGAGACACTGTATATCATGCTATAACCCTGTAACTAGTATCAACCTAGCTTCCATGTACTTTTCCATTTAATTTGTCATTTGATACTCCATTCTTGAGCGTCCACGCTAGCAGCTTGAAATTGGAGCTGGCCACGTTGGGCGAGGTAGTTTCCAAAACGATCCAACAGAACCTGCCACGCAAGGGCCGCATGCAGCTTGAACCAGACTAGACAAAGATATTGCAACAAACAAATGTGATCCATAATACTGTTGATACTAAAAATCCTGCATGACCTTAATATACTAGCACCATATTTCCCAAGGTATAATGCACGACTTAGGGCCATGCAGGGATCTCCATATCCAGCGTATTGATGACAAGGGTCTATGAGATAACGCCCAAGCCCTGAACCCCGAAGCGATGCGGGCTTTCAACACAAGAATGCCTTTACCGGAAGTCCTAGAATACTTATCAGAAGGACCCAAATAAATTTGAAAACCTCTGCTGGGAATAAGGGGTTTCCAAAATTAGGGATACCCTTTCTGGGATCCCTGAAATGAGGACTATAGTTCATTGGGGTCTATATTGGGGTACCCTGATTTTTGGGAAACTACCTTATTAGCCATGGGCTTCCTAGTCCTAAACGCTAAACCCTAAGTCCTAAACCCTAAGCCCTAAACCCTAAGCCCTAAATCCAAAACCCTAATCCCTAAACCCTAAAACCTAAAACCTAAACCCCAAACCCTAATCCCTAAACCTAAAACCCTAAAACCTAAATCCTAATCCCTAAACCCTGCTGGAAATGTTGGTCATGCAAGGCCTGGCTAAGGGGTGCCTTTCCGGAAAGGTTGCTCTGAATCAGCTGCGCCTGGCATGCACTTAACTTACTGGTTCTTAAGGGGTTTAGGGTTTAGGATTTAGGGTTTAGGATTTAGGGGTTTACGGTTTTGGGGTTTTAGGGTTTAGGATTTAGGGTGAAGGGCTTAGGGTTGAGAGCTTAGGTGGCCACGGTTTAAGGATATATTTCCCACATTATTGTAACTTAAATTCAGTTACTATAATATGGCTATCGAGTAAATGATACGGATACCGTTTTATTTACTATATACCCATATTACGAAGACTCAATTGAGGCCCCGCAACAGCAACCCAGTTAAGTGATGTTAAGTGCGTTGTCCTTCTATCCACAGGAACTGTCAAAAGTTGAGTCCCTTTTGAGCACCCTCGACATCAGTAAATGCATTGAATTGGGGACCCGAAAGAAGGGACAATTCTTTTGACACGTCTGGGCAGCCAGTACATAGTCCTACCAGGTGCCGAGCAGTCAGTTGATATTGCTAGCAAGGCAGTGGTTTTTGATGGATAGCGCCCAATTTGAACAATCTCTGTCGATTCCTACTCTGCTATGCTCTGCACATCTTTGCGTTGACTTCTTGCGGCCTCACGTGCGCAACAGTTCTTGAATGATTCCATGCCTGCTCTCAAGTTGTCTAAATCTCCTGACAATCCCAATGCCAATGACCTTGCAAGACCTGAAGCTTCTGGCGGTTGCAGGGCAGCACAATCCCGGAACTACCAAACAGCTACACGCCAGATCTGGTATACCAGCTGCTGCGATGCATCCACATAACAGCGTTGCTCCTCGTGTACGTGCGGTCGGTTCCATACGTGAACTGAACTGCCAGCAGAAACGAGTTTGGTAGGAAGGCCCTTTAGAGTGCTCCAGTCAAGTGCATCAACAAGTTGTCAGGCGTATTATCACCATGGAAATGGCTATCGTTGCTTCTTTGTATTCTTGCTTGACACGCAGCTGACATCCGTCATGACGTTTTAGTACCATGTGATAGGCCCGATAGGCAGCAAGACCACAAACAACAGCACATGGTCTTTACTGTGGTTCCGCTACAATTCAACCTCAAACCCGATACCCTCGTCCTCATTACAAATATGCAGACCTCCGTAAACAGGGGCCCCAACATGATTGGCAAACAGAGCATCCCTGATTTTCGGATGCTTAAATTCACTCATAGCCCCATGTCACTTTCATCGTCAAATTCATTTTCTGTTGGATTCTCCCTTGTTGGGGTAATATTCTCAATTTTCGGAAGCCCTACACCCTATACATCCCCATATACCTTCTATATATAAACATCCCTTACAACACGTCAATCTGTATATATCCTACACCCTAAAGCTTAAATCGGGTCCCTTTAAGGCAGAGACTTTTTTTGCAAAGCTGTGGCTCGCTTTTTTTAAAGGCGTGGCTCGCCCCTTTTTGGTCTGCGAACGCTTCAAATGCTGCAAATTACCGCATTCGCTGGTCTCTAAACCTGTCAAACGCTGTAAATTATAGCGATGCCTAGCCCTCCCTCACTGCAAACATGGTGATAACATGATGCGTCTTGTTTTTTCTTGGAAGCATGGATGGCCCAAGAAACTCCGAGGGTAACGGCGACGACAGTTACGCGGATCGCGACCCCGACCCCCACGATCTCTGTGACTGCTTTCAAACTCCAAGAGGATCCGAAGGTCGAAAAGGGATGACAGTTACGCGGATCGCGGCCCCGAGCCCCACGAGCCCTGTGACTGTTGACACTTTTCAAAATCCAGGAGGATCCGTTTGTCTAAAAGCAACCATGGCCAGCTTGGGGTTTGGGACTACAGCCCCTGATTTTGTGGGGAATGAAAGAATGGGCTTAGGGGCTATAATTCGGGGTCAAATGATAAGGACTGGGGCCCATTCCTCCCAATTGCTTGAACCCTGCCGTCGATCTTTGGCAGCAGAAGAGGCTGCTACCCCAATCCGACCACAAAAGCTGTCAGGACCAGTGGGGATGCAGGAAATCTTGCACCATCTTGTATGCCAGAATTCTGAGATTTCTAAATAATGCAAAATCTAGGACCCTAGCAGCAGAGAATCACAGGTTCACGGGACCAGAGGACCACAGCCAGAGGACCAGAGGACCTCAGGACCAGAGGACCATAGGACAGGAACTGCCTAGGTCCTGGGAGCGGGCATTTAAGCTTGTTTTACGCAGCTCATTTAGCTAACTGTTCATGCTT
The DNA here is from genome assembly GCA_905231905.1 of Symbiodinium pilosum. Taxonomy (NCBI): domain Eukaryota; class Dinophyceae; order Suessiales; family Symbiodiniaceae; genus Symbiodinium; species Symbiodinium pilosum. The sequence goes on from CAJNIZ010045393.1 coordinate 59,716, forward strand.
CTCAAAATTTCTGATTCTTAAATGCTTAACAAAGTTGTTTGATGCCTATGCCCGACTTGAAAATGCATGATGACCTGATGATGGGAACGACCAGACCACGGGACCAGGGGATTAAAAGAAAAGCATGGGACCAAAGGACCAAATGACCACCAGGACTGAACCACATTGGAACGCTTCAAATGCTGCAAATTACAGTGTTTGCTGGTCTTGGCAAAAATGCTGCTGATTACAGCATTTGCTGGTCTTGGAACATCTCAAATGCTGCGAATTACAGTATTTCACAAGAGCCGGGGGAACACAGGACCACCGGACCAGAGGACCAGAGGATCACAGGACCAAGGAACCAGAGCCACACCTTTGCAAAAAAAACTGGACCCTCCCTTTAAAAGGGACCCCAAACCCTAAACCCTCCGAAGCAAATCGAGGCTGGCCCCACCATGAGCTGCTTGCGAGGTGAGCGCAACTCTTCACAGCTACTGGACACCTGCTCAGGACCCCTGGGATCTTGAGGGATAATGGAAAAGAAAATGGAAACTACAGGGATTATAAGGATTATAGGGACTATATAGGGGTTATTATGGGTTTAGGGTTTAGGGGTTATATTGGGATAATGGAAAAGAAAATGGAATCTACTATCATGGGGATTATTAGGGCTTAAGGTTCAGGGTGTAGGGCGAATGTATCTGTGTTCCCTAGTCCAGAATTGTTCAATCATTCTTTCAGAACGCAATTTATACTATAAGAAAAACGATCTGTAAGCAGACTGTAGGGTGTAGTATTGATTGTTTTGTTTTCAGTCCATCGGATCGTGACGTCTGCGTGGCTCGGCACAGGGCTTTGCTTCAGTCCAGGTGTAGGGTTCACAGTTTAGGGCTAAGAGTTTGGGCACGCGCATCGCTCCCGGCAGAGCTAAGAGTTTTTTTTTGGGGGGTGGGCGGGGGGAGGGGGGGGTGGGGGGATGGTTTACTGTTTAGGGTTCAAATTTCAGGGTAGACTCCCATGAAGGCTGGGAAGATCTAGAAAGCAAAGGCTTTAGGGCTTTGTCACTTGTATGGCCATATGGCCTCGCAAGGTATCGCTGCAGATGATTCTTCAACTGGCCCTTGGTTCGCTAGGAATGAAGGAATTATAGTCCCCCCTAAGTAGATAGAATATGGCTTTGGGTATTATGTTATAATACGATCCCCATATAGCCCATATTCTATCTACTTAAGGGGGACTATAACCCTTGAAGTCCCTATATAAACTACGATAGTAGTTTCCATGTTTTTCTCCGCTCCTTCATTCCCAGCTTTCCGAAGGCCAGTCAACCTAGCATTAGAAAGGACATGCGCCTTTCCATTGCCAGCACACAAGCGGTTTAGGGTTTAGGGTCCAACTTTCAGACCAAACTTTCAGAGCAGACTCTCCTTGCAGCAGGATGGAAGGATCTAGAAGCCATACGGTATACTTAGGGTCGAAACTTTAAAGCTCAAGGAAGGTCCTGCTTGAAGTTGAAGATTTCCCATAAGTTCCCCCATCGCCCCTAGCATTATAAAGGCCATAAACTCTGACTCCAGCACCCAGATCCGCTCTCCAGGATGCGGTCAGGTGAAGTTGAAGCAATCTCGCAAGTATATCAAAGTATATTATAGCATATTCTAATATATCAGAATATATGATATTATGTTCTTATGTAAGGCAAGGTCATCTAAGCCCATGCTGAAGGTGTAAGTTGCTCCACTTGGGCAAGGCTGTTCTCATGAATCACAAGCAGAAGATGCAAATGGAGATACACCCTAAACCCTAAAGCCTAAACCCTATACTTCAGGAGCCTGAGAGGCCGAGAAAGTTGATCCTGGGGCATAGCGGCACATTTCATCACATTTTGACAGGTCCGACACCCATCTGGCCAATGAGAGCACAAGAAGTGTCAATTGCCTAAACCCTAAACCCTCTCTCTCTCACACGAAACCCTTAATCCTGAACCCTAAACCCTAAACCCTAAATCCTAAACTTTTAAACGCTAAATTCCTCTCCCATGCCTCCAAGCATCGCTCGAAGACGAGTGAGGCATGCCTTGGGCCCATATTCTGCTTCAGGGCTCTCACAGTAGACTTATTAGGGGTAGGACATATATACGTATATGTATGTGCATATTTGCATGTATGAGGTTTAGGGTTTAGGGGGAATATATTCTATAGGGATTTTATGGGGACTCCCTACTAACCACTAGTAAGTAGAAGTAGAGACATATCCTTCACATTGTGCCAGGCCACTTGTGCTTTGCAAACTTCAGGACGTTGGTGCTCAAAACGTCAAGGATGGCCTCATGCACTGGTCACCCGGCAACATCGATGAAGCTAACTCTAGGTCTTCCTCGCATACAATACCTACGCGGCAGTAGTTTCCATGCTCTTTTCCATCTCATTCCGTATTATGGGAGGGTAGTAGCCCTAAACTCAACCCTAACCCTCACATCTATATAGTAGTTTCCATGCTCTTTTCCATTGTCCCTATATAACCCTTATCTAACCCCTATATTGGCCTATATCACTCATATATATATATAGATATAGATATATGCTAGTATGATGTAGTAGCTTCCATGTTCTTGTCCATTATCCCGATGAAACCCAAATCCCTATATATCCGTGCACATGCCCATCCCTAAACCCTAAACCCTAAACCCTAAATCCTAAATCCTAAACCCTAAACCCTAAGGCTGAGCCACCTTGACATGGGACACGGTGCCATGCACCAATAGTGCCCGCAGCACATTGCTGCCAAAAAGATCTTTCAAGAGCTTTTCCACGTTCTCCTGGGTTGCTGTTAAGGAACTTAGTTTAAGTTACCATAATATGTACCCAAAAATCCCATAATATGCTATAATGTAGGAATATTATAGGATTTCCCTATGATATGCACCCAAAAATACCATAATATATTCTAATATAGGAAATGAAGCCCTATAATTGTAGCTTAACAGCGGCCCAGTCTCTGGAGTAAGCATGTTGTCGACGAGCTCGATGAGTTGGGGCTCCCGGGAGCAGTGCTCAATCAAGCGCTGCAGGACCCGACAGCCGTAGACATGAACTGCCACAGAGACCTAGGTTTCCCCATTAATGAAAGGGTTTAGGGTTTAGGGTTTAGGGTTTTAGGGTTTAGGGTTTAGGGTTTAGGGTTTAGGGTTCCCCAGTAACCCTGGGGTTGTATTCGGATAATGGAAAAGACAATGGAAACTCCTATAGGTTTATAGGATACATATATATATATACAAAGGAGTAGGTTCCCCAGTAACCCATTAATAATAAGGGTACCCTTTTTTCCTACTGTTCAGCTTTAATAAGGAGACCCCCAAAAAACAAAGGGCAAAAGGGTACTACTGGGGTATCTAGAGACGGCATGATCTCTGAGCTCTGCGATCAGAAAAACCCCAACGCGGGGCTCCATGAGCTCGATGCACTTTTGCAACACAAAGTTGGCATGGAGGTGCTGACAGAGGCTCAAGACTTGGCCCTTGAGTTCTGAGATGAAGGCCTGCTGAAACTCAGGCAGAGCCTCTCGCAAAGCTGCTTGGATGACCCGGCAGCCAAAGCGGTCTTTGGTTAGACGCAGCAGTGAGCCCTTCAAACAATTCGAGAGTGCGATCACTGATGGACCCAGCTTTAGGTCCTGGCAGTGGCAGAAGAGTTCACTGACGACACCCGCGCCATAAGGATGGCTGGCCAAACACGGCACTTCGGGGAGGAGGGCCGAAACCAGCAAAGTGGCCGCGTTGGGATTGGAGCTCAGGAATTTGCTGACCACGTCAGTCCCGTTCGGGCTACGGGCCAGCTTGGTAACGCACGCCTCAATCAGTTGAACATGAAGTCTACAAGCCACTGCAATATCCACCACAAGTGCATCCACGAACCAGCTAGGCAGGCGCATTACGAATCAGCTCTTTTATCTACATGTTTAACTATAAGGGGGATAGAGGAGGTCATAACATGGGTAGCACTTGAGTGTATTCCATTGTTTTCCTAACCCTAAACCCCTAAACCCTAAACACTAAACCCCTAAACCACTCCAGCTAACTCAGGTCGCCGAAGGACTATGTCCGAGATCCGCGGCTTCAGGCAAGCCGGATCGGCCTGCGGCATGAAACCACGATCTCCTGGGTTGCTGTTCTCAAATGAAGTTACTAAAGTAGGGGTATGTAGGATGTAAGGTTTAGGGTCTCTTTTTTTTGCGCGCCTATTTTGCTCTCTGCAGTGTTTAGGGTCTAGGGTTTAGGGTTACTATTTTAGGGAAAACTTAGTATTTATTATATATACCCATAATATGGTAACTTAATTCCTTGGCAGCAACCCAGTCTCGCTCGAGGAGGGTAGGAGCAAGTGGTCTCTCAGCTGCGCACCTCAAGACAGCAGTGAGAATGAGGTTTGGGGTTAGGGGTTTAGGGTGTAGGGGTTAAGGGTTTAGGGTTCAGGGTGAACTACCATCATTTCTGAGGAAGACAGTACTTCTTACCTTCTTTACTCCTTTTTGGCTCTACATACCCCATACACCCTTGCATGCCACTTCGTAACTTTATTGCCACCCTATTCTTTTCTTTGCCCAGTCACGCGATGCTAGGACTGGCCACAATCATGGGGGCAAACTCCTGGCAGGGCTTTGATGTCTGGGTTTAGGGTTTCGGGCTTTATTGTTTAGAGTTGGGTTTCGGGGTGGTGGTGATGGAGAATCAGATGGAAAAGAAACTGGAAAATGACATGGAAACTTGGATTAGGTCGGAGTTAATTCTGTATGCTACCATGCTATTGGGGTTGATCGGGAGCTCGTTTATGGTACCTTCTTCCTATCTGCTGATCTACTGTCGGAATGCCTGTAGGCTCGGCAGTTACCATCTCCCCAGACGTCAGCGCTTTAGGGCTTTAGGGTTCTAAGTTAAATCCAAAAACCCTGAGATCAGATTAGGGGGGCAAGATCTATGCATATCATGATTATGAAATCTCTCATAACCTGTTGATGGCCCAGCCCTTCCCCCCCGCACCTGCGACTTGTCCACAAGAACGCCCTGCGTGGCTAAAAGCCCCGGAGGCAAAAAGACTGAAGTCGGCATCGCGCGCCTGACTTGGGCATTTTGTTTGAGGGCTTTGGGGTTAGGGTTGAGGGTTTAGGGTCTAGGATATCTAGGGATATAGAGGGCTTCGGGCTTCGGGTCAAGTACGCAAACAAAGGGCAATTTTGCAGCAAAGTGGCGCAAGGGGATCAATGAAGACGTCCTCAGCGAGGTACCTCTCGGATGCTTTCTTCTGAGCCCTTCTTCCAGCTAAGGCTTGTAACAATCTTACTCCCAACATAGTACCAGCATTAGGAACAGCTAGCATTAGGAGGCAGACGGGGCAAATTTTAGATGATGTTCTAGGGGAACTGAGTCGCATTGCTGAAGTGAGCCGCCTCTTCCAGGCATGATCGCTGAGAGCGTCCACAGCACCTCTCCCAGGCACATTTGGAGGGTTTAGGGTTTAGGGTTTAGGGTTTGGCTGTTTTAAGGAAGTTGAATTAAGTTACCATAATGGCTGTATATAGTAATTAGCCGGGTTTCCCAAATAGAGTGACTTACATTCAGTTCCCTAAGAGCAACCCAGTTATCCCTCTTTCGCTTTTCTTGGTCTCATAAACAGGGAGGTTCAGTATAGACCCCAAAGGACCCCAATGATTGCCAGAAGGACTAGCAAGGAGCCACTAGTTTTGGGCCCCTATATTGGGATAATGGAAAAGAAAATGGAAACTATAGGGATAATAAGGGTTACATTGGGGATATACTGAGATAATGGAAAAGAAAATGGAAACTACTATTTAGGTTTTGGGGTTTAGGGTTTTCACAAAAGGGCACAGATACAGTTTTTGGAAAGCACTCATGTTTCGAACATGCGCCAACTAACTGTCACATATGCACGATGCGATGCTGCGCCTGAAGCTGCCTCCAACACCAGCGACTATCATAAGCTTCTAAGATTCTAGGCAGATTGCTGCAGGACAGGGGCACAGCAAGAGACACCGAAGCCGAAGCACCCTAAACTTCGAGCAGCTGCGCGCCTGACGCCAGCATCTAGAGAAGCGGAAAGTGAAAGCCTTAGTACAGACAAGGCTGCACGCAGAAGTCCACCAAACAAACGCATTCAAGCGGACCTCGCCTCAAATGGAAGAGCATGTTATACTCCAACAACCTATTCGTTTCCATTGCGAATCGCATTGTGATTTGGGCTCTCTAACGCCAACGCTGCATGTCACTTTGCCTTTGGCTGCTGTCGGGGTGCCGGTATATGGGCTGTTGTCAGCCGCAAAGCCGGCGACTCAGGCGCTACAGCTTTGAGGCGGGCGAAAGGAAGCATCGTCGAAACAGGCACTGACATCCAAGAACAGCATGCTTCTGGGCTACAAACACAACTCAGATGCTCTCTCTTCCTCATAAAAGAACTCATGATTACAGCTGCACATATCGGCAACCCTCTGTCAATAACTCAACATGATATGTCCATCTTGTCTGAGTCTACTACAGGGGCCTAAATAATTACCAATATCATTTTGAGGTCCATTTGAAGTAAATGCGGACAGATGTCATTGGCGTTTGAAGGTGAAACGGAGTGTGTATTACACTCAAGTCAGAGAATTAGCTACTGGGCAATGTAGTCAGAAAGAGAAGTGCGTCAAATTAGAGTTTAGCCAGGATGGCTTGAATTTGCTTCAAGATTTCATCAAATTGCTGGATCCATTCTTTAGATAAAGCATCAGACAAAGATCCATGGTTCGGGCAGTTACGTGTGATTTTGCTGGGCTCAGCAGAAAAGCGCATTAATTTGTGGCAGAAAAAACAAGTTTCGTTGCCACTCCAGCTAGGCTGGACGATATGAGATTTCGTTTTTGTCTCAGACATTTGAAGCCTGAGAAAAGTAGCAAGAGCGTCTTTAAATTTAGAAAATCTGTTGAGGGCGGCTTTGAAGCGACCCTTGGCGCCAGGTGCTCTGGGAATTGGTTAACGTATTTCTTCTGCCGAAAGATTCATCCAAGTGTTTAGAGGTACCTGCGTGATACAAGAAATGCGATGAATTTCATGCTGAGGATTGAGTCTCAAATCAAGCACCATGTTAACCCAAGGTGGCGGCGGCCTCTTATGTGCGAATGCAGGAATAGGCCCGTCAAGGGGGTCTTTCTGCAAAAAACATTTAGCCTGTGGAATTGCGTCAACAAAATCAGCCGTAGCAATGCGGATAGCAGTGGCATTGCAATGGTGATTAATGCGTATGGCCATGTTGTGCTGATGCAAGTTTTGGGCTGCTCCCGTGAGGTCGCAGCAATGTGCAAAATAAATGTCCTGAGGGAAACTAAGCTCAAGTGGGAAGAAAGGCAACCACTTACTCGGCAAAGGTGGGTCGTATAAGCTAAAGTGTTGTTTTTGTTGAAGTGCTAAATTAAGCAAATGTGCAGACAGTGCCTTAAATTTATATGCCGCCATACCAACATTTTGGCATTTGGTTAAGAATGGGGCAATTTTACCTCCAACTTGGACAAAGATGGCAAGGGCTTGCGACCATGAGGTCCATTTGAAGTACCGTAGACCATAGTTATATCAGGAATATTGAAACATAATATTGGTAATTATACTGCACTTATTTAGGCCCCTACATATTACCTCCATGTGGAAAGCAGCCCTGCCTCAAGGTGGGCCTTCTCTGGGCAAACAACCCACAACCGTCCAGGCATTGGTGTGGAAGAGGTGCCCTGCACCGGGGAGAATTTCTGCAAACCATTTCTAGTTAGCATAGGCCCGCTGCCCTGACAGCTCAGCTGCATTGCCCTCGCAATTCTTGGGGCTGCGAAGGCATGTTTGAGGGATAGGCCAATCGAACAACAAACCTGTCAAAATGGCGCCATTTTCAGTGCACGCTCTTGGTACGCTTGCCGACTCCTGCCGACCGCTTTCCGATTTGCTCGGGCAAGAGCACGCGGTTGAAGGTGCCGAGGAGTTGCACACAGGCGCTCGAGATCCTCAGCTCATCGTGCAGTAGGTCACAGGATCCAAAGGATTCGTGGTCCTGCCAGATGCGGACAAAAGGCCTCTGCTGGACAGCGAGCATGAGCCAAGGACTGCCGGAAGCTCTCTATCACATCCTGCGCACGGGTTTCAGGAGTCTCTGCCTCAGATGCTTCAGGACCCCACTACGCCTTATGCTTCAGATGGGCACAACCCCAGACCCTTCCCGACATGCTATATGGGTTGTTCTCAAAACTATGGGCCCCTTTTCGATTATTGGTTATTCTACGGCACCTAAGATTTAGGGATGCTAAAATGGGACCCTAATTCTGGGACCCCATATAAACCCTGTATATCCCTATATAAACCCTATATAACCCCCAAATAAACTCCCATATAAACTCCTAATTTTGGGAACTACACTGCTCAGGTCAAAATGGCCCCTGGTCCTGGCGCCAGCCACGCACAATTTCAGCCTCAACCTGCTGTTCGAAGGCCTGGAATGGACCGAAATGGGAGATTTCCCAACATTGGTATAGAGGGTCTTATGGGGATGTGTATATATATATATAGATATAGTGTACCTTTTTCAGGGGTTCCCAAATAGGGAATATAGTTGATTAGGGTCTAGATTAAGGTCCGCCTATTCAGGGAAACTACCAAATGGCTTCAAAAAACATGCTCTTCATTCTGCGCTGGAAAGCATCCCAAGACAACTGCATAGTTCCCCTTAAGTAGATAGTAGATGGCTTTGGGTATATTATAATAAGATCCCCATATACCCCGTGTTCTATCTACTTAAGGGGGACTATATACCCCAAACCCTAAACCCTAAATCCATTAACCCTAAATCCCCAAACCTTCAACCAGAAATTGTTAAACCCTACATCCCTAAACCCTAAACCCTAAACCCTTGGACTATACCCTTGGGAATCTTGGAGCCTGCGCCTTCTTGTCAGCAGGCCCGTCAAGTAACAGCTTCGTGGTCTCAGAGTGCCAACAAGCAAACGCAAAGAACAAAAGCACGCACAGCCGGAAAGAGGGTTTAGGGCTTAGAGAGAGAGAGAGAGAGGGAGAGAGAGAGAGAGATACAACATGTTGACCTACGTATGTGGACCCCGAAATCTGATCAGGCGAGCTCCGTATCCATCTGGTTTCCATTTATAGCAGGACACCAATGTTGCCCCCAAAACATGATAATCCGTATTATATTGGCCCGCAAAGAGGAACCCTTGTTTTAGGAAACACCCCGCAACAAACGACTCCAGGGCACCATGGGAAGCATCCGGCTGAAGACCTGCTCCTGGTCCATGGCCACGTCACACGGCTTCTGACGAGTGCCTGCAACGTGCTTTGTCCAAGATCGGATTATTATGGGCCCCTTGTGGTTATAGATTATATTGCGGCACCTACTATTCGAGAGGTACCCAAATATTGGGAACTACCCATATTCTCCCACCCCCCCTAAACCCTCGACCCTAAACCCTCAAAACCTATACCCTTAACCCTAAACCTTAAACCCTAAACCCTAGACCCTAAACCCTCAAGACCTAAACCCTAAACCCCCAAGGCCCCCATTCCTGTAAACCCACCGGATCGTAGCAGCAGCCCACAGCTCGGCGCTAGCGGGAAGCGGAACCTGACCGTAGATGTGTTTAGGGTTTAGAGTTTATAGCCCCCCATAAGTAGATAGAATATGGCTTTGGGTATGTTATAATAAGATCCCCGTATATCCCATATTCTATCTACATAAGGGGGGCTATAGGGGTTTCAGCTTGAGGTTTCAATCTTGAGGGTGCTAATATGGTAATCGCTCATATACAGCTGTGAAGAGATCCCTCGCCTTTATCCCAGAAATCCAGGATTGGATTTAGGGCATAGGATTCTTGCTGGCTGTACTCTATGAGTTCCCTAACCATCCCCCCTACACACACCCCCAGGCTCACCCTTGATTTCCAAGAGTTCAGAGCTTAATTAATTGTTTTTGAAAAGTGTAGGGTCTAGGGTCTCAAGGGTTTAGGGTTTAGGCTTTAGGGTTTAGGGTTTAGGGTTTAGGGTAGGGACTCACTCAGAGTTGAGAGCAATTTCAGCCCAATACGCCAAAGATTCCTCCGTCATTGGCCTTGACTAGCTGTAAAAGAAGTCGCTCCTCACTTCAAGCCCTAAGCCCTCCCTAAAGCCTTGAACCTACTGGTTGCTAGTAGGGAGTGGAAGATCCAATGGAAAAGCAATTGGGAAATGAAATGGAACAGCGGATGTTCAAGGATGTATAGGGTTTATGGGTCTTTTTCAAATGCCCGTCGGCTCTTTTAACTTTTGGCGCACAGCGCGGGCTTTGCCACTTGTACGGCCGACGCAGCATGGGATAAGGGCCTTGAATTAACCCATTAGTTTTTCGAAGGGAATGGATCCCTATAGTAAACCCTATACAACCTTCAGTGTTACCGCAGTTTCCCTCTTTTATCTATCTATCTATATGTATATACATAAGGGGATTATGCGTCTAGACCCTAAACCCTAAAGCTGGGGGATGGGATTATGCGTCTAAGAAACCTAAAGTACACAGCATCGATTCTTGGGATCTGCTGGCAGAGCCAATGCGAATGACTCGAGCCCGTAAGCAACAATAGGTATGGTTTAAGAGTTTAGGGTTCAGGGTTTAGCTATAAAACAGGACTGGAGCACATGGAGCTTTTTCTTACATGTCATACGGCCGTTTCACAATAATCGCAGATATATCCCTATATATCCCTACAAATTTCCATGCATCCCTATATATCCCCATATATATACATATATATATATGTCCCTATGTATCCCTATACATCCTGTCAGATCCCCATGCATTTTTGGAGATCATCCCTACATCTCCCTAGAAACTGGGAGCACCTCCGGGGGCTTCGCAATGCGGCCGTCAATGACGCTTCAGGCCTGAGACTGAAGCTGGGATTGCATGGGGATTGATATCCTAAACCCTAAGCCCTAAACCCAAAATTCTAAACCCTAAACCCTAAACAGGGGTCCCTTGAAGGGATTCCTAGGTTCCCTTTAAGGCATTGCATGCGTCATTTCTCTTGCCCTCAATCCATGGGTCATGTTTTGCCAGGCATAGGGAGAAGTAGGGTTCCCTTCAAGGCAAGGTATAGGCATTGATAGGGGTCCCTTTAAGGGATTGCATAGGGATTTTCAGGGCTCCCTGCAAGGGATGGTACATGGATTGCTAGAGTTCCCTTAAAGGCAAGGTATAGGGACTACGAGGGTTCCCTTAAAGGGATTGCATGGGAATTACTAGGGCTCTCCTTGAAAGGCGAGGTATAGGGATTGATAAGGTTGCGTTTAAGGGATTGCAAAAGGAGCACTGGGGATCCCTTGACAGGGATTACACAGGGGGGTAGTGGATCATGGTTGATACTTTAAATCCTGCATGACCCTGGGTACCTTATACCTTGAGAAGTGTAGTGCTCTGGTGCACTGAGCTCATGCAGGATCGTGACTACATGCAACCGAGTGTTTTTTGGTATATAGGGATGATACCAAGAATGGAGAAACAGATGGAAGAGCAACTGGGAAAGGACTGTGGATCATGGGATGTGCCATGCTGAAAGAAGGTGTGCACATTCCGAAAGTAATTCAATGTGAATGTACCTCGCAACCGGCATTGACACAGCCCATCCAGACAGAACAGCAGAAGTGCTTGATTTTGTGGACCCTCAACCCTGCACCCTACACTCTCAACCAGACACCTTGAGTCCGAAACCTTAAGCCCTAAATAATAGTTTCCATTCTATCGTCCATGATCCCTATATACCCCCAATGTGACCTTATATAAGTAATTGTATAAACCCTACGGTTTCACTTCCAGCGCCACCCCTATGCAGGTTTTGTGCTCTTCGGCTCGAGGTTTTTGAAATTTTGCTTCCGGGTGTGATTGCGATGAGGACAAGATGCTGTAGCAGCTGTACTTGGGGGTTGTCGAAAAAATAGGGGTACCTTTTTGGGAGTCCCCATAGTAAGGACCTAAGTATATCGGGGTCTATATTGGGGTACCCCTCTTTATGGAAACTACCACGTGTCATGAGTAGCAACCGCAACGATAAGCCCAACATGAGGGATAGCCCAAGTACTGTTATTACTACTATGCTTATGGCTAGTATTACTATTACTTTTAGTATTACTACTATTCTTAATACTTAAGAAGGCAAGCAGGACCCTGAGGCTTGGGCAACACACCAGCGCTCACTGAAGCAACAGCACCGACTATGTAGCGAATCCTTGGCGTCACCAGTCTGGATAATATTAGAAGGGAATTGTAATCACATGGGGGTATATAGGCTTATGAAGGGTTGTATAGGATTGTATGGGATTACGTGTATAGGGTTATATAATAAGTTATATAGTAGCGAATCCTTGGCATCCCAAAGCGCGGCCATAAGCGGCAATGCATAGTACTTGCAGAATAGAATGACTGTACTACGGCCTGTCTTGCTACAATTTAAGTAATGCGATCGTTGTAACCCCCTCCCCCTAATGGCAGTAGGGTTTAATAATATTAGGGGGAGGGGAGTAGTAGCATGGTTTCTTGCATTGGCATTGCCTTGCTCAAGCCAGGTACTGATTGTACAGGAAGCGGTTGCCCTGCAGTGAGATGCGCACGAAGTCCTCCACACAGCCCAACGCAGGGTCTCTTTTGAACCGGCAAGGTAGATAGAATATGGGGTATATGGGGATCTTATTATACTATACCCAAACCCATATTCTATCTAGTTAAGGGGGATGACAGGGTCTAGTATAGTAATGGCTCCAGGCTATCTCCAGCGATTGAGTGATCCGGGAATCCAAAGCCGATGCCTCCTCGAGGTCAGGTAGATCCAGTAGCTGTGCATCACAAACCTCCAGCTTGCATTCCGTTTGACAGAAGGTCTCCACAGAGTGCTTCTTTGGCCCTCCTGGTGGAATCGGCTCTCATCTATGCCACTAAACAACAGGCAGAGCTACTGCAACAAACTACAACATGCTGCTCCTCAACAAGTGACTCAAGTTCAACCTCGCAGGTCCTGGACGACTCCGGCTGCCGCGAATTTTTGTGAAGTTGTGGAAACAGTGCCGGCCAACAAACGGCTGAAGCAGCTGTAGCACTCGCTGCAGGACCTGAAGACCAAAAGGCCATGATATGCTGGGTTCGCTGTACTGCTAACTATGACAACAATGCGTGGCGCAGCTGCTAATTCTAGTGCTCGGCTAGTGTGTGTAGCATCAGTCCTGACTAAAATCATAGGCAGCGCTGTGAAAGGTTGGGCATGATGGCACCGCTTTTTCTGTTCTATGATTCAGATTTCCTTAGCTCTGCCTCCGTCACTGACTTCGAAACAGAATGCAATCAAGCCACGGTGCCCTTTGTCACATCTGCAGCCTGCAAACTCACTAACACTGACTGAAGCCCTTTCACACCTTCCTCTTTTCTAGGTGACACCCTGACAGTCACATCTAATGCACGCCACCTGATTGGTGAGAACAGTAGCGGGCAGAATGTAGCCGTACTCACGCCAAGAACAAGAGAACCTGAGCTGCAGGGAAGTCATGCATGGCAGCTAACCAGCATCCAGACAATGCTTGAGTTTGTGGGCCGGGCAGCTTCTCAACTCACTTCTGATGACACTCACTTCTGGCAAATCCCCCTCTCTGCTAAGAATATACCTTTGTCATCACTGCCCATTGCAACGAAGCTTCCGGGCATCAAAGCTCCAGGGCATCAGCCGAACTGAGAACACGACCACATCTTCTGGCAGCAAATCCTGGGGTGCGAATGCATCTCTCATGCCTCTGACAAAAAGAGAAAATACGTGTCCTGGATGCTTGGCAGGCACTAGCCTTAAACCAGGATGCATTTAGTCGCGACGCAATCCACGGATAACATCCTGCAAGACCAACAAGCTGTTCAAAGGCAAAGTCTGCATGTGCATCTGTCCTTTCTCGTCTGGTCGTCCAACGGCCAAACGGGCCGTAATCACCAGTCTACATGCATGGACTCCAGCATCTGTTCGGCTGGAGTGCCTGCGTTGCCATTAGAAGCTGTGACATGCTCTGAAACCAGTGGCAAACCGTACCCCTGCACTACATGATTCCCGAACCTCCATTCAGCTTGTTTCTCAAGGCTTCCTGCCTGGGACTTTGCCAGGACCTTTGCACCACCAAGTGACAAGCACTGGGCCAACAAGCCAACAGCAGGCTCTGACCAATATGGGGGAACGAAAGGAACAAGAACCTGGGACATGAAATGGAAGAGAGGGTTACATGAGGGAATGGAGGTACTATTATGGAGGTCCAAATTGAAAATAAAGTCAGAAATGAAATGCAAGAAAGGCTAATATATGAGAAAGTGGAGACCCATATGGAGACTTCTACGACGGAGAAACACATGGAAAAGAAAACGGACAATAAAATAGAAGCTAGGGCATACTATAATATACTATAATGTAGTATAATATACTATAATGTAGTATAATACACTCTAATGTAGTATAATATACTCTAATGTAGTATAATGTAGTATATTATCATATATCCCAAGGTTGTCATCATGATCCTGAGACTCCGAGAGGCAGGCTTCTGCGGATAGAAGGGCATCTCGCAACAGCCACTCGATTGTCACAGCACCAGTGACATCCTCTCAGCGTAGTAGCACTTATGATGGACCATCCCTAGATAACCTTACATGAGCTATAGTCTAAACTCCTAGTATCCCCCCTAATAATCCCTATAGGAGTCCCCTATATATTCCCCTATATGAACCCTTTTGGGGAGTTTAGACTATAGCTCATTTCATGTTTCTTAGGCCCTTGCTGCAGAGGAGGTACGTACCCTATTGCGTTCAGGCCAGAGCAACGGATGCCTACTGCAAACATAGCAAGATGCCACAAATCTCTTGGAGATCATGCCAGTCGAAATGAGCTATAGTCTAAACTCCTAGTATACCTCTCAATAACCCTATTATAAGAGTGTATAACCCCTACATAATCCTTTTTCAAGGAGTTTAATTTACACTATAAGCTCAAATGAGTCTCTGCGCCACGGGTCCTCATCATAGTGGATCTGCAGCCCGTTGTACTTGGAGCCAATGTACCCAATAACCAAGGCTACCTTGCCCGAGCTGTAATGAGTTCCGGAATTAAGGGTACCCTCTTGGGGGTCCAGTAAAACGGAATGTAGCAGCTTGGGTTCCATGGGGGGTCCCCTCTGTTTTGGGAAACTACCCAATGAGTGCTCAGCAGCCAGCAATTGAAAGGAGTTCTGCTGAATAGTGAAGCTGATATGCAACACGGTTGTTCCCAGGTATCATGAGCTCAAGTGAGGCATACAGGAAGAGATCATACGCAAATAAATTGCATCCTGACATAGGGACCCGGAAAAGCGGCATCTTTGCAAACTGCCAGACTGCATGCCACCTTCTGCGCTGCTGTCTCGCACGATCCAGCTGCCTGCTTCGCGTAGCTTACATTGCACCCGTGCCCAACCAGCAACGCTGCTGAAACTGTGTCTTCTCGGGAAATGCACATGTGAAGCCAACGTGCATTCGTTTCCATCGTCTGAGGATGCACAAAGTCCATCTACGCAACGCACATGTACCGTTCCCAAGCATGTGCCTGATGCGTCCACGGCAGCGAGCTTGCACGTGCCGATCTTCGCCAGATGCTTCGGCCCGTGCTGCCTGGCCCGACACGTGGCTTGTGGTAATGGCTCACGGCTGAAGGCTGAATGCTCATTTCTGTGCTGAATGTACTGCACGAGCAACTGCAGCAAGAAAGCTATCGCTGCGCATGTCTTAGTTGTCTTAGCTGCATCTGCAGAACGGTTCCACCACACACAAATTGTGACCCGAAACACTCTGAGCCGAGATAGGGCCGGCTCCCCCAAACCCTAAACCCTAAATAGTGGTTGCCAGCTGCCAGCTTCTTTCCATTATCCCTAAGTAATCCCTATATTATACCCTTACATAATAGTAGTTTCCATTTTCTCTTCCATTATCCCAACCCTTGGCCTCTGAATGTAACAAGCACCAGACCAGCAGCAAGAGGAGCTGGGGCTCCCAGCGTGGTGGGCCTCTGCAGTCAGGAAACAGAAAGCCACCTCTATAAAGGATTAGGGCTATATGGGTTTAGGGGTTTAGGGATTTAGGGGTTTAGGGTATGAATGTAAGGCTTCCCAAAGAAGTGTATGAGCTATGGTCTAAACTCTATAAAGGAGGGATATGTAGGGATTGTATGAGTGAGTATATTGGGGCTTATTACGGGGGATACCAGGAGCTTGGACTTGAGCTCATATTTTGGGGTTAGACAGGGATAATTTCAACAATGGGCACCACTTACTATCGTATATTAGGGTATTATCCCAATAATGGAGAACCTAATGGAGAAGAAAATCGACAATGACATGAAAGCTGTGATTATGTGGGAGGTGTATAGTAGGATGTGACCAACTCTTCACGTCTTTCTGCCAGATGCACCTAGAAGGGCTCCTCTGGATCCGCAGGCACGGGATGCAACATGGCTCAGTGGCCCCAGGCAGCCGTGAAATCATTGCACTTAGAGCACCCAATACTTCCCATATTAAGGGAACAAACAGTACCCCCTCCCCCGGTACCCTCAACAGATTTGGAACCCTTAAACCCCCTGCGGGGGTTACCTTTGGGTATTATTGTAATCCCTGACTATACACCGCTACATCGTCCGAGCTTCCATTTAATTTCCCATGTTCTTCTCTGGTCATGTCCCTAGACCCTGAAAAGTAGTAGCTTCCAGTGGGCTGGCATCTTTCCTTGGATTTTGCCATCACCTTCAGCCCTGAGCAAACAGCAGGCCGCCAACGACATGTCCCAGTCTCAGAAAGTCTAACAGGGGTGAAATCCGCGGCATTGATGGCTGCTGAAGCCAACAGGGGCCACTGCAACGCGAACAACGATTGAAGCGCAGCACAAGCCATGGCAAATGCAAGCATGCAGCACACTTGCATACTTGACAAGAAATTGGACCTTGCAAAGTGCTATCTGTGACCTGGGCCTAAACAATCACAAGATTGAGAATCATCATGTATTGCCTGCATTTTGATGGCACACTCCCACCCCTCAATAGGGGAAGATTGCCCGACATCGTGTTTGGTCAGAACGGATACTTCCAGCAAATTCAGGTCCCATGCATCAGATTTACAAGGCAGAGATGCTAGCCGCCGCTGGCGGCAATCGCACAAGTTTGACGAGGCCAGGAGTCTGTCTTGACAAGCTTGATTATTTTCCCAAATAAGGGCCCTCCAACATAGAATTCCCCCCCCTATGTGGGGGGGGGACGTGGGGGGGGTGGGTAATAGGAATAATTCTATTTCCAAGTTTCAAATAGACGTGGGGGGGACCCCCCCA
>CAJNIZ010045393.1:77223-90101 GCA_905231905.1 Symbiodinium pilosum
CTTCCTAAAACTGACCCCCCCCCCGCACGTCCGTTTAGACCAATAGGAAATAGGAAGAAAAAGACGTATCGTCCCCCCCCAGAAACAGGAGATAGGGGGGGGGGGAATAACATAGACCACAACATCCTATAATCGTACTGGTGGTTGGTGGGGAGCAAGGGAATAAACCCCCCATATAATGCCTAGACCATATGTTCCCTTATACCCTACTAACCCCCAGTAAGTAATCGTTTCGTGGGAATCTTGAAGCCTACACTTCAAACTCTAAACTTAAACTTTAAGCCACTTTCACCAGGGCCTCGAAATCTCCCTCCATTTCTGTGGTCATGGATATGCCGCGGATGTGGAGGCACTCCACATCTGCCTGTTTCTGCACAGAACCCCGGACCATCCCACAGTAAGAACATAGAGTTTAGGGTTTAGAGTTTTAGGGTCTAGGGTTTTAGGGTCTGGGGTTTAGGGTAGTAATACGAGTAGTAAGAATACTAAACAGAACTAAAAATCAAAGCCGTAGTCATAGTGGTAATATTATGGAAGACAGGCAAAGAGTCTGACAGATATTAGTTCCGACTGGTATGGAAAACACATCGTAAACAGAGCGAGGGTGAGAGAGAGAGAGAGGGAGAGGGAGTATTGGAAATGAGGTCACGGGAGCAGGCAGGCGATGATTCTAAAATTGCAAGAACCCTGCGGACTGAGCAGTACTAGTAGAACGCTGCCGGAAACAGCTCTAACATTGCGCTGGCTATGCTTGCCGAGTTGGCACTTCCCCAAGAAGCTCGTTCTTTTCCTCTGCTTGGCTCTGGTAATCTGTTAAGAACTTTTCGTCGCTGTTTCTGGCGGAGAGCATCAAAGGGCAAGTCCTGAAATTTCCTTATTCTACCGAAATAGACACCCAAAAGACACCACAACTCCCAAGGGTCCCATGATAGGGTCCTCCTAGAAACCCCCTTGATTTGAGATTCTCTGAAAATTGGGCGCCCCAATAGAGACCTCAATGCACATAATCGTTTCTCCCTAATTGTCAGAGAGCCTAGTTCCCTAATCCCAGTTGGCATGTAATTTTCAATCATCTTTTCCATTTGATTCTCCATTCAGGCAAATTCTCCTTTCGTTTCGGAAACACTATATACCCCATTGTTGCCCCATGTAAAAGCTCCTGCATCTAAACCGTAAACCTTAAACCCCTACAGGCAGCCGAGGGATTTGCAACAACCATGACGGACGGGGCCAGCTGCCAGGCCTCATCACAAGAACACTCAGTAGAAAAGCTTGGGGGGCTTAGTCAGTGGAGCAGGGATAGGAAAAAATGGAAACTACTAAGCTAAACTAGTCAAAGGAGTTTATGGGGTAGCGCTGCAAACAAACGTGGGATTTATGGGACCTGAGAAGGTGTACATAGAAGGTTAAGGTTCCGTTTAAAAGTGGGGACTATACGCGGGGTTCCATGGGCTACCCAGAAGGCAGAGTAGAAATGACGACAAGACAATGAGGAGTAGCGTGATGACACTAGACATAGAAGATCTAGTTCTGACAAGAAGAACTGCACTGGAATGCTGATTTCAATGCTCATGCTACTGCGAGTATTTGGGCAGTAATTCACCTCTACCTGTCGGCCAAGCGTGGGTCAAGGGGAAACACACCAGAAAGCGACTTCTAAAAACAGAGATCCACAATGCGAAGCCACCTCTTTATGATCCCCTCGCATCCACTTTCTCTTGTTGGCAACATCCCACCTAGACATCAAGCCCTTAACTAGTCTAACCCTAGACCCTACATGTTGAATCTGTACTATGTTTGCTTAGGCAGCCAGCGTGAGGTGCAAACGCGAATTGCTTAGCAACACAGATGGTGGTAGTAGTAAGAACAAAGATGGAGCAGAGGAAGCATTAACATTCTTGTTGGTTGTGGTCGTGGTAGCGGATGCAGCATTTGCTGCACAGTCAGTTGTAACACTCTTCACGTGTTAGCCTGTCCAACGCGTTGAATACTGGCTCGTTGGAAGGTTAAACAACGTTACCATCGCAAAGCAAAGTATGTGAAATCGGGAGCGCCGTTCTACTTACAGTACTCACCTGAAATACAGGCACGCAATCCAGCGAGATCCGGGGGCGCAGCACCATCGACAAACTCCTGCCACTTCTCCGTCTCCTGAAATGTTAAGCCCCTTCCCCCAGGATCGCTACTAATCCTTTCCCCCTAATATTAAAACCGCCCCCCACCCTCGTAATATTAAATACTCCCAATATACTGTAATATACCACATAATGGGAGTATTTAATATTAAGGGGGGATGGGAGGCCTGAACCCTAAACCCTAATAAAAATAATGATAACCCCTATATACAACTTTAAGGGTTGTGTTTTAATATTAGGGGGAGGGGATTACATTCTTTGGGGTCTTGGCAGGTCCAGTCCAAGGAGTTCCTGTCATGGGGGGGGGGGGGCTTATCGCGCAGGGTTTAGGGTTTAGAGTTAAGGGTTTGAAGTTTAGGGTGTTCTTTTCAACCCCTCGGACTTTTGCGTCTGCCGCAGCTGCACAGGGTCCCTCTACCTCCACATCGTCATGCTCCGGGTGCGCAGGCTCCATGAGAGGCACGTGTTCCGCTTCGCATTCTTCACCTGGTTCCCTCTGGTCTTGTGCCTCTTCCAGTGCGTTCTGTCCATCCTGCAGTGGTTCGTGTTCACCATCGCTGTTGGCTGCTTCACCCCCTCGATCCTGTACTTGGAGATCACGGTCCTCAAGAACAAGTGCGTCCCTGGGCGCCACATCTCCCATTGCTCTTCTCCTCCACCGCGAAACCGCCGTTCTGCACTTCCCCCTAGCTTTCGTCCAGAACTTCTTGATCCATCGCCGCCCTTTTTCATATTGCCTGGGATAAATTCTCTCCACAATGTACAGGTGGTCATCGACAATCTGCTGGAGTCCCCTGCAAACTTGACGTACAGAAGGGAGGAGACTGCGGCCATTTCTTGCCAGTACCTTGACCATAGTCAACAGCATGTCTTTTGCCTTGGTCGGGTTTCGTCTCTGCACCCTCTCCAGCTTGGTGGTGAGATCCCGTTTCAGCCCCTCGAGGGTAACTGTAGGTATGTCTCCGAGCTGGCGGCCGTTGGCTTGCATGAGGCACTGGTCATCTGTGTCAGGGTTTAGGGTTTAGGGCCAAAGCACGCTGCGACCTTTCTGTAGCACCAGTAGCCCTGCGCTGGCATTTTAGCTTTCTGGTGGTTAAGGTAGTGGTGGATTAGCAGGGAATGAGGGAATATAACCCCTATATAATCTCTATAGAGTATGTTCCCTTTTTCCCTAAGAACCCCAGTAAGTTGGGGAAGCACATGATAAAACCCGGATGGTCCAGCAAAGGCCTGTCCTGAGGAAGCCGACCCTGATGCGGCGCGTTGGAGGCCAAAACCCCCGTGTTGGAGGCAATACCCTCCTCGCCTTGGATGGACCCTTTTGGAGGAGGATTTAGGGTTTGGGATGCTTATGTGCCCTGCTCCTCTTGTTGAGAACCGTTTTGGAGAGCTAGAGTTACCCTAAGATTTTTCTAGCAAGCCATAAGCACGGGGCCCTCCAAATCAAGGGCCACATCTGTTTGCGACTGCGAAAGCTCCAGCCTGACTGACTGCTACCCAGTAGCGGTCTGTCACGAACCAGCGCCCGCCAGTCGTGCTGTAAAGCCTAGCAGACAAATTTTGCCAAGACAATCCCGTGACCTTTTTCAGTCGGGAGCTGAAGTAGGGAGCTGCTGTAAGGCCAAAGCCAACCAGGTCCAGCAGCTTGTTGCCAGAGCGCCTGGCTTTTCCCGAAATAGGGGAACCCCAATATAGACCCCAAAATACGTCAGTCCTTACTTTGGGGACCCCAAACAGGCGCCTGTTTGTGGGGACCCCAAAACGGTACTCCTAATGTTGCAAAATAGCCTGGGGACACTTCAAAGCAGCTTGCTTACCGACCTGGCTGCGCTCGAGGCGCTCCGGCATCTTGACGTACTCTCCTGTCAGCAAAAACCGCGCGCAATATCTTGGTACTACCCCCACCCAGTAACAGCCTATAATGGGGGGTAATATTCAGGGCTATACATAACTATAATATATGTATTATCCAGCTGTTGCTGGGTGGGGGGCAGGACCCAAGCCCTATCTATCAACCACTAGAACCAGCACTGCTGCAATCGTCAGCTGCCTTGGAGCATGGGCTTCGAAGGTGCCTGCCCAGACTTGGTAGTTTCTCAAATTAGGGGGTCCCCAGTATAGACCCCAAAATACTTTACACCTCAGTACAAGCACACCCCAAGCCCTAAACTCTATATATATATATATACATATATCCCATAAATTCCTATACCCCTGTATAACCCCTTTAAAAAGGTACTCCTGATTTCAGGGAAATGTGAAGCAATGTCCGGCTGGCCCTGCTACAATCTAATCTCGTTCCCCTATAATATAAAACCCCCCACCCTTAAAGGGGTATAAAGGGCTTATTGTTCGTGTTTAGGGTTTAGGATATTAAACCCCCAAACCCCCCCTAATATTAAATACTCCCAGTATTCCATAACATACCACAATGGGAAATATTTACAATGGGAGACATTTAATATTAGGGGCGTAATGTTATAGGGAGGGGATTAGTTAACGAAGAAGGGACCTCGCTTGGTAACTATGAGGCATTGAACCGCTACTTCAGGAAACCCTCTAACATTGGAGTAATGTGTCCCCTATATTCTCCTATATTATCGTTTTAGTGTTTGAAGAATTCCAGGCTAAAGTTTCAAACAACCTCACAGGAATCTCTGAACAGGCGTTTTCTGGCTGAGGTTGTTCAAGCTAGGTAGGTATGTTATGACTACGTTGACTTGCCCTACAGAGAACCCCTCCCAACTTCTACAAAGCCAGTTTCCATTTCACGTTTTCCAAGTTCTCGTCCATTTGATTCTCCATTACTGCGCCAATGTCCCTAACTTCTGGAATCCATGACGCCCTCCTTGTTCTTTTCCATTTGGTTCTCCATTATGGGGTAGCATCCCTGTATACCCCATATATATATGTAATATCCCTACACAAACCCTAAGACCTAAAACCCGAAACCGTACAGAATCCCTATCAAAAATACTCCTACCCCAAACCCTAAACCCTAAACCATGTTGGAGGGTCCCGGCCTTCAGCCACAAGTGGTTGGGAGCTAGCTCGGCCCGGCGTCGGGCCAGGGATTCCTGTTCAAGCTTCGACCGCTAGGCGTTGGGACTTGGGGTTCGGGTCTCACAGGGAGAAATAGGGTTTTTCTAGGGATAAGGGTTGGGGTATGTACGGTTTGGGGTTTAGTGTCTAGGGGTTTGCCTGGAGCCCAAAAGTAGGTACAACAGGGTTTAGGGTTCAGCGGTTGACCTGGATCCCAACAGTAGGTAGAACAATGGCCCCAAAACCCCTAAAAATCTCTACAAATAATCAAGAAAGCCATTGTCCTCTTTGGGCGTCCAAGCAAGGACCCTCGTGGTGAAGGACCTCCCTTTGCATAGCTTGATGCGAAAGTCTGGGGCTCAAGATGCGATCGTTTCCCTTCAGGGGAACCCCTATATAGACCCCAAAAAGACGACATTCCGCATTAATTAAAGGCGCCCAAAAAGGTACCCCTAATTTTGGGAATCTCTAAACCCTAAACCCTACATATCCCTATAATACCTTCGATATCCCCCCCTATAGCCCTAGTACTGGGGAACCCCGACTGGCTGTTGGGAAGTTCAGCTTGGAGCAATTATCCATCTCTCTTCTTACCGGGGCTTAGTAAGGAACAAGGGAATATATGGGGTTTAGGGTCCGTTAGTAGGGAATCGCGGAATATTATTTAGGGATTATATATTCCCTTATTCCCTACGAAGCACTGGTGAGTCTTTTCTTCCGGATTGCTCTGGTTAGCCCGTGTTAGGCCCTGGCATGAATAGGAATGAAATGGCTCTCCGGCATAGTGCACCTCCTTTGGAGGTGATTACGATAGGGACATTTTTTCGAGACACGCGCGGCCTGTTCTTCAAGCCGCGAAGCGTGATGAGCAAATGTAGGTGTATTGAAATGCAATAGCTGAGCTGATCAAGATAGAACGATGAGCTGCTATACTTTTTTCTTGTGCAAGTCACGGACAACACTACATGCATTGTGTGCTCAAATGAATGCGCTGGTCAAGAGTGGCATGTCTGCAAAGGCAGCGCCACCGGCATTAACATGCGTCATGTTCTTAATCCTTCTGCATCTGCACAGCATCTGCGGCACCTTTCCAGAAGGCTTTCCTGCAGTCTGGTTTGAGTGCACAGCTGCTCAACATTTTGGCAAAAATCTTACACCATTCAGCTCGATTTGCAGCTTTGGGCATGGAATCTTGGGGCTGCCCCAGCCTGTTCGCTCTTTGTATGGAAGGTTTCGAACACAGCTAAACATGTTGTGCTACTGTGACCGCTTGGGTCATGCAGCCATACGCTCTAAAATCCATCAGCAGTTGCAGCCAAGCTTCATTATGAAGCCTCTCTCCATGTTTGGCTTGAAAGTTGTGGGAAGGATGATATACGGGCCGGATGTGTTCTCCGTCAGCTCGACATCCACGCACATCTGCCACATGTCTATCCAGCATACCGAATCATATCGTAATGATGGTTCTTGCGGTTCTCTACCAAATGCCGCTTGCGGCCACTTGTACCATATACAGCTATAGGCTATAGGTAGTAATATTACAACACACTGGTATGCGCGTGTTTCTGCGTTCTATATATATATACACACAAGTACCCATCAAGGACCAGAGGATAGCGCCTGGTTTCAGTCAAGCAAGATGTAGCATTTCCAGGGTTATAAGAAGGCACCCATAGAATAGAAGGGGCCCCTAATCCCATTACCTGAAATATCCCATATACGTACAGTGTTTACCTACACCCTGTGTACCTAGATTCCCCCATGTTACCCCGAATAAGCCCCCATCAAGGCTCCCTACTAATCTCTCCCCGTAATCATAACCCCCCCCCCCCAAATACTCTCATAATGTGGTATATTTGAGAATCGTGGGAGTTGTTAATACTAGGCGGGGCGGGGAGCGTGAAGATTAGGGGAGGGATTACAAGTCATAGACCAATGTGCTGCAGCCTCGCGGTCGTACGCGTAGGTTGACGTGCCACAGAGTCCGTTCCCAGACAATGAGCGGTCTCTGTAGACCTTGAACTATGAGGGGGAGTTTGGCGGCAATTATACCAGGATCTTCGGGCAGGAAACCCTAAAGCCTAAAGCCTAAACCCCAAACCCTAGTCAGAAAATCCTAGTCACTAAACCCTAGATCCCAGAGCACCCTAATCACTAAACCCCAAACCCCAATCCTTAACCCTCAAACCCTCAAAACCCCTAATCCTAAACCTACACCCTAAACCCTAAACCATAACCCCTAAACCCTAAACCCTTAACCCCTAAACCCCAAACCCTAAACCCTTAACCCCTTAACCCTAAAACCCCAATTAGCCCAGCGGCCCTGAAGCCGATGGGCACTTCACTGTCACCCTCGTGCTTACCTCTGGGGTCTGCCTGCTCAAGGGTGAGGATGAGGTTCACCTGATAGGCTTTTCACCAGGTAGTCCAAAAAAATTGGGTTTAGGGTTTGGCGTTTTGGGGTTTAGGATTTAGGGCATTTAGGGTTCAGGTTTTCGAAAAAAACAACGGACTTTTACGCCTGCCAAAGTCCGGGTCTCTGCCCCGTTAGGGTTTAGGTTTTTTTTCTTTTTTTTTTGAACGACCCCGCCGACTCTTTTCGTGTCTAGCATAAGCTCGGGGTCTGTGTTGCCCAGTCGGCCTTCCTACCCGTAGCCCGCTCAGTCCATCACATACCTGTTCTCTTTGGCATGCCCCCTCAACAACAACAACATCACTGTCTTCCTCCACTCCCAAGAGAGGCGCGCAACCAGAATTGGACCCCGCAGAGCCTTGAAGGACCCCACTCACAGTGTTCATTGCTGCAATGCCCGCACTCATACAGCGTGTGCCACAGTCTTGCTCATGGGTTTAAGGTTTCGACACGCGCATCGAACAGCAGTGCAGGCACTGCAACAAGTGTCCTGACTGAAGCAACGGGTTGTCAGCTGCTATCCACTACCGCAGCATCACTAGTCACTGCCTCCAAACAATTCCTACATGCTCCTGAATTTCACTGATTTCCACTGCTTCACGCAAGTTCCCTTTTGTTCATGCAACCGAGTGAATACATGACTGATTTCCTTCCACTGCTTCACACAATTTTCATCTTGTTCATGCAGCTGAGCGAATGCATTTGTCCCCGTCACGTAATAAGCCAATCCCAAGGCACACGCAGTAAAAAGTCGGTTCTTCAGTGGATCCGGCAGTCAGGAGGGGAGCGGGTATTTCCCAACTGTTTCCATCGCCCCAGCAATGTATCTTCAGCTTCCCGAGTCCCATGATGTAGCCCCTACAGGAATACTGTTACCTTCAATCAGGGAGGATCAAATGGAAAATGCAATGGAAACTAGGGTGGCTACACAGGGGCCATAAATTGGGGGTTTTCCTGCAGGTTCATTATCCGAATGGCAAGAGAAATCTTGAATTTTTTCATCGCAAAAGCATAGCAAAACAGCAACACCAGTTCCCCAGCCAGATCTGTGCACAAATCAAGGCCCTCGTGGCTTTTTACGAGCAGCTGCAGTGCGACAGGCATTACAGCAGAAGAGCATGGGCGGCAAAATTCCCAAACCCCCGATACATATTTGAGCCATATATCCCTGGTATGACGCCACCCCTATATAACCCCAATATGGTCGTTTCCCCACACAAGGGGGACCCAAATAAAGGATCCCAAAACACTATAATCCTTGCTGTGGGACCCCCAAAATGGTACACCTAATTATGAGAAACCCCCATGCATATCCCAAAACCCTGAAGCCTAATCCTTCAACTCTAAACCCTATTCCCTAAACCCTAAACCCTTAATCCTATACACCCCTATAAAGTGAGCCCTACAATTGAGGCCCACGCTCGCCCCTTTATGACAAGCTGAATCTTGGGATTCTTGTCCTGAGCTGCTCAAGTCGGGCGCCTTTAAAAGGGATGTAATCACCTCCCCCTAATATTAAACCCCCCAACCCCCAGTAGCAGTAAATACTCCCAGTATACCATAATATACCTCAATGGGGAAATTTTTAATATTGTGGGGGATGAGCGGGCTTAATATTAGGGAGCGAGGATTAGCAACTACACAGGGGCACACAGGGCTACGTAGGGATAGGTACGGGTAGCAACATGGATACTGCAGGTCCCCAGGCTCCCTGACTGGAAGAGCCAAGACTCGTAAGTAGGATAGTTTCTGCAACCACCTGGACAATCATGTCTCACAGGAGGTGAAGACCGTGACCAAACATGGTAGTTTCCATAAGTAGGGGGACCCCAATATCGTCCCTACAATACGATAATCCTTATTCTCGGGACCCCCAAATAGGGAAGAAGAGCTGCAGCCGAGTAAAAATGATCCATATAGCCCCTATATAACCCTAATATACCCCAATATATACCCTATAGTTTCCATTTTCTCTTCCATTATCCCCATATAACCCTTATGTAACCTTAATATACCCCAATATATCCAGGCCTGCTGTTTCACCTCGCCACTCCGAACAAATGAAGCAGCGGTTCCATCCGTCATCGAAAAGTCGACAAATGTACCTGGGCTTGAGAGACACAGCAGGACTTTAAGAATTAGGACCCACATGTTCTATAGTCCAAACTTGGGGGATCATATACGAGAGTATTATAGGGCTTATTGAAGGAGACACTATGAGTATAGATTATAGCTAACATGCTCTTTCATGCAGCTGGATGGCACGCATCGATAGTGATTCACAAAGTCTTCGAAGGCCATCCAGAAGGAACCATCATCCGCATTCACGTAATCCTCAAGGCATGTTGTTTAAGAAGTGCTGCAGAACTGGAAGCGCTTCGATGCAGGTGGGGTACCAGCTTTTTCTTCATCTTCTGTGTCCAGCTATCTTTGTCGCCGTCCTCAGCTACCATATCGGCCTAAACCCCAAACCCCAAACCCTAAACCCTAAACCCTAAAGCAGCATCTCACAGGCACAGACGACATACTTCACGGCTACCAGTTCAGTCTTTCGACTGAGCCCAGGTCACTCCACTTTCCTTTCCACTCGGTTGAACCTTAAGATCCAGCCAAAGCAGCAGTTTGAAGGCGACATCCCAGTATGGGTGGTTGTCAAAATTATGGTCCCTTTTTGGGTACCCTAAATATTTGGTGCCATATTGAAATAGGGTACCCAAAAAGGGACCATAATTTTGACAACCACTCATATCAGCCAGCTACAGAATAAAACCCTCACAGCTTCAGGGAAGCCTTAGGCAGAGTCTTAGGGAGCCCTTAGTTATGGTTATGGGTCCCCACTGCGGGGGCCCCCTGAGGGCTCCAAACCCCAAGCCCTCATCACTAAACCCTGAA
Organism: Symbiodinium pilosum; assembly: GCA_905231905.1. NCBI lineage: Eukaryota > Dinophyceae > Suessiales > Symbiodiniaceae > Symbiodinium > Symbiodinium pilosum. The sequence continues at coordinate 87,706 of CAJNIZ010045393.1, forward strand.
CCCTAAAGCTTAACCCTAAACCTTAAACCTTAAGTAACCCTAAACCCTAAACCTTAAACCCTAAACCTTCAACCCTAAACCTTAAACCTTAAGTAATCCTAAACCCTAAACCTTAAACCCTAAACTTTAAACCTTAAGTAACCCTAAACCCTAAAGCTTCAACCCTAAACCTTAAACCTTAAGTAATCCTAAACCCTAAACCTCAACCCTAAACCTTACACCTTAAGTGACCCTAAACCCTAACCCTAAACCATAAAACCTTGACCCGAAACCTTAAACCTTAAGTAACCCTGAACCCTCACCGGCTTAATCGAGAAGCCCCAGGGATTCCGGAGCTTCACGAGCTGCTGCCCCTCGACCTGCAGGAATTGAACGGAGGTTTAGGGGTTTGGGATTTAGGGGTTCTGAGGTTTAGGATTCAGGTTTTAGGGGTTTTGGGGTTTAGGATTCAGGGTTTAGGGATTTAGGGGTTTAGGGGGTTTAGAGATTTAGGGGTTAGGGTTTAGGAGTCAGGGTTTAGGGCCTAGGGGTTTTTGGATTCAGGGTTCAGGGGCTTAGGATTCAGGGTTCAGGGGTTTTAAATTCAGGGTTTCGCTATGGATAAGGAGCTCCCTAATGAGAGGATATAGAGGTTACACTTGGGGTCTGTGCAGGGGTTTATGTAGGGGTTAGCAAAGGCTTATATCGGGATTAATTGGTCTTTCTGGTTGGGTGTAGGTTTCCGAAAATTGGGAAGATTACCACCAAAAGTCCGAGATTGGAAATCAGATATTGCAGGGCCATGCTCGTTCGGTGGTTTTGTGTACTCACATTGGCTGAAGCAGGACTTTTCAATTACAAGGTGGACATCGATGTTTCTGGTAAACCCCCAGGCTAGCTGGAGCATCGTACAAGCGCGAAACAAATCTACTTCGATACGTTGAGGCATGCCGACTCGTTGCTACCTCAACTTGTTGAGCCCCATCGCAGCCTCTTCCACACGTAGGAGCGAATAGGCGTGCCCTTTCCTTTGTTGCAAGACAGATCAGGGTTTAGGGATTAGGGCTCGGGGTTACCCAAAATCGCTCTGCACAACAACGCATGCGGAGAATAGGATGTTGTTCTACATTGGAAAAGTCACTGGATATCCAGCCCTAGGAGTCAGAAGGTAGAACAATTGGATTCCGCGCAGAATTGCCCAATAAAAAATTGTCTTCTCCACGGTCGCTAAAAATTGAATGCTTGCCTGGCAAGGCTCACAATGCCCATGTCACCTCATACAAAGTTCATGTGTTGCAAAAGCCTCTCTGCGCGAACTTCAACCAAGAGATGTGCATGTCTCCAGAAACAAGCGCAGCACTTGCAAGCAGACTTAGCACCGGGCTGATGTCAGTGTCTTTCCCGGACCCCGATCCGCAGCCTGCGGATAAGATGCAAAGTGGCATCTCTGCTATGACATGGGGGGGCAGCATGTCCGCTGATGCAATTGCTTCCTACTATTGTTCCTACTGCGATGTAAACTGCTATCATTATTACTGCTAGTATTACTGTCATTACTATCAGTTCGAAGTTTTATTCCTACTGGTATGCTTGGCCCACGGGCAACAAAGTGCATGCGCAGCCTGGCACCGGAGGCTATATGACTATTGTTACTCTTATTACGTTTACTATTATTACTCGTATTCCAGGCACTATTACTGATAACATCACTTCCACAAGTAGCTCGCTACTAAAGTGCCATGGCAAATGGTGCCGGCCATGCCTAGCAAATGGCCGTCACGGGCAAGGCTCAAGAGCTTCGCCCACATCGTGCCATCGTTGATCTCCTCAGCTTTGGCATCTAGACGCGAAGGCTTCTGAGCAAGCTCGTGAAGGCACTCCCCCAACCAAAAGTGATGTGACAAGCAAATCTCACGGACGATGATACCTACAGCGTATGGACGTTCTCACCATGATGCTACTGTTCAGGGATGCCAGAAGATGCGAACACGAGCTGCCGCGACACCAGCAAACTCGGTCAGTACAGCTGGCAACTTCAATCAAGCCTAGCATCTTTCCTGGCAGCCTTGTCGTGCAGGTGCATCTTTTCTCCGATGCCTCCTGGCAGTACAAGGAGAGTGAAGCAGACATGAGAAAAGCACCGTTCGAAGACGCTGCTGCAGAATGGAGATCTTGCAGAAAGGAGGCGGGCATAGGTCTATTAGACTGACGGCTCCTGTCATGTCTACCAAAGCATCATTCACGAAGCCGCCCTCGATGGAATCGTAGCTGCCGTGAAGCTTGGCATAGGCTTTCCTCATGGCAGGGAACGACATGGGAGGCTAAAGAATTGGTCTCTTATTGTTGCTATTGTATTGCCATCCTTCTTTCTCGTACTACTATTGTTATTATGACTACTACTAGGCATACTTTATGTA